>NW_027019328.1:10706263-10741767 GCF_013076305.1 Rhopilema esculentum | reverse complement strand
ACCATATCAGTATGTCACTTAAGCGACATCTTGCAGCAACTTCTTTGACTTTATCAATGTTCTACGAAGGCTTGTATTTTTGTTTCAAAACTCCTATCAGGTCTATAGACAGGACTTTAAGGATTTCAATACTTAAATCCCTCAATTTGCTTGAACATACTACAAAATGATATTTTTCAAGAAACATAGCATTGACTCTTCCTTAACTTATTGAACTAAAGATATTATCTCGCACATGGATGTAGTGGATGTTAAACTTTCTTGTTGTTAGTAAGCAAGACATTTTCCTTTATAGTAACATGTTATTTGCTAATGTCTCTCACCAAATTCAAACCTATAGGGCCCTCCTGACTGACAACTTGTGGTGTTGGAGGAATCCAGCCACGGAAATTTTATTATTTACCTGTCGACAGGCCAATTATAAGCTTTGCAGATAGAATCAACATTTTTCCATGAAAACCATGATATTTTTCAGGAAGCACATAAAAAAAGTTTCCAACAATGCGAATGAAGATGCATGCTATCAGTGGCTCTTTTGCTGGTCGGTACTGGTACCAGGAACCAAGCAGAAATGAGCCAACTACTTGGCCAAGCAGAAACCACCATTTGTACAAGCGAGAAATTGGGGAGTGACCGTAGGATCAATCTATAAAATTAAAGACACTTATAATAAACCTGTTGGGATTTTTCATTCATGCCAGCGCATTTAATATAGCACAGCAAAACGTGCTTTTCGCATAGAGATTTGTTTTTTCTTCTTGTTAATTCATAGAGTTTCTTGCGTAATTAATGTTTGTGTAGGTATCCGTCATAGATTTGGTTAACGAAGTGTTGGGCTGACTCAGGCTAATCATGGGCTCACTCAAGCTATTCATCGGTCTAAACAAACAGCATTTTAAAGTTATTCATAAAGAATCTTTGACGTAAAATTTTTATTCTGTTTTTCTAAATGCTGATTGGTAGATATTTTAGTTCTTGTAGATCAAAAGTATATAAAACGTCAGATTGTGAGGTAAGAAGCGACAGAAACGGCGATAGAGAGATAGATAATCAGTAGCGAGGTGTGCAGTATACAATGAAGAAGGACTGGATACAACTGTTGTGTTTCCCTTGGTGTTCTCTTGGCACTTTAACATGAAATCTGTGAACCAGCAGATAGTTCTGGTGTTGGTACACTAGATAATTTCTACAACACCCTCATAAACGAGTTTTGTTCAAAAAAAGGGGGTTGCATTTCATGGCTCTTTTTGCAAAAGGGTTGTTTAGATAAAAAAGCTCATTGAAAAACAAATGCTCTCAATATTACAGCTTTGGTTTATGAAATATCGAAAATAATACTCACGCTAAGGCTTATAATAATAATTGACCTTGCAAAGACTATTATACAACATAATATACCTCTATTGTTTAAACCTTGTCATAAATATTCTTTCTAATTGCATTGCGCCTTAGATATACCGTTCTACTTTCCCGTTACTGTTTGCTTTTATCACAAGCGATAATGGCGTTCCTATTATCAATCATTTTGTGCTTTGAGTGCCAAAAAAACATCTATTCTGCTCATAGAAATCAAAGCTCTTTTATTGCTAATGAAAATCATGGCACTGTTCTAGCTGTTGCCTAAGTATTGCTTTTCGATAATATGCTTTAAAAGAATATAAAAGAATCTTGCCTTCTGCAGATATGGCAATAATGACGGCAGGGTAATTGAAAACTCTAGAATAAATGGAAACAAATATACTTTGAAAATTTTTTTAGGGATCAAGTTTCTATAGTCTAGCTTGTTTAACATCCTTGATTTAGATTTTTGAAATATGTTTTCCAATACCCTTTTTCTCAAGCAAAGCCAAGAAGACGCTCAATGTTGAAAAGTCACGTGGGCTGTAAAAGGAATAGTTTTTCACAGTGACATTTCTAAACCTCCACCTAGACGTTGCCAAATCTACGCATATAGCTGTGCAACTCTATCGCAAAAAGAAATTTCGAAAGAATATTGGCTTCATTTAATCAGATCAGATTTCATTTGATCTTACATTATTTTGCTTTTGTTTGAATCATCATATAACAAAAATAGATTTACAAAGAACCAAATAATTTTATATTTTTTATAACAGGAATTGAGTCAAGGTTTTGCTCTTACATCTGAATGCAGATTTGGGAAAAATCCATCGTTTATTCTTTTTAAGCTAAGCAAATGATACTTACCCATTGCACTGAGTAAGACGGCTAAGTAAATGACACGAATTGATCTCCATCTAGCTTTGTATTCTTTTGCAGATTCGTGGTGACCACAATCTTCTACGTCACTTTCTTCTGAATCTCTGCAATAGAATAAATAGCAGATATGAAAGATTGTGCTTTGAAAAATCATATACAATGGATTAACAGATAAGCGAAAGGATTAAAGGAAACGATCATTCAAATCTTTGCATCTGTCTCTAATTTTTGTACTTTTATTAATATATAAATTGCATTTAGAAAAGTTGAAGCATAACAACCCACGAGTTTCGTTTTGAGTAAAAAGAAAATATCCCAATCAATACCATAATATTGAACAAGAGGAAAATAATGGTTTTAAACTTTAAACTTTACCTTACGTGAAAAAGACAACATGTATGGATTTAGTTTGGTCAAACTTGTGTATTTGTTTTTTCCTGACATATTTCAGTTTACTACGACAGAATTGAAAACTACGACATATTTCTGAATATACGAAATGTCATAAATCGGCCGAGATATGCCCAATGAAAGTTTTGTCGTTTCCTTACAGATTACTCGTTTCAAAAAGTTATAGAGGTTTGAGATTTGAGGCTCGATTTGAGTCTGATAGAGAAAGAGCCTCTAATTTTTTTGGCCATATCTCAGCCACTTCCTACAATTTATTTTTGTGGGTATTTTGCATGGAAAAAGCTGCAAGTATTTCCCGAGCGCTTTCTGGTTATGGGATCAAAATTTCGAACATTATTGAAATAGACTTCTTTTATATCAATAAATAATATTTCAACAATACTTACCGCGGATACAGCTACAAGTAAAGAATTAATACCTTGCAAGGCAATGTATACGTCCCACAAACATGTGCAGAGATCATGGGTAGGCACAGAGCACACAGCCTTCTTTGAAAACCCCGTTTTTGAAGCTGGGAAGTTGCCATAACAATGTCTATTATTTTTCTAAAATGAACGTACTTGAAAATTAGGGCTCATCCGTGGGCATTACCATTGTCATTTTATCTAAAAAAAATTGAGAAGCTGTTTTTAAGCCACATTGTCTTTTGATGATATGATTGTGGCGTGTTTTCAATCCGAAGAAAAGACGTTGAACTATTGATTTGACAGGGCACAATCAATTTGTAAAACGGGTGGAAAAAGCTTTGTTAGAAAAACAAAACAAAGCAATTACGATAGAGAATTTTGATCATAATTATCACAATTGCAGGTTTTTGATTTAAAATTTTTTATAAGAATGTTGCATTGAGAAATCATTATCATGGTACTGATAATTATTTTCAAATGTTTTGTTTTTTTATCTTTTTTTTAACAAATTTGTTGATTTAGCTTGCAAGTAATTTTTTTCAAAAATTTTTAAAAATGTGTTAAAGCCCTGCAGGGATAGCCACGCGTAAATAAAATTTACCAACGTAAAATAAATGAAAACATTGATAAAAACAAATTCACGGCAATGCAAAAGTTAAAATTGGTTTTCAAAAATCAAACATTTTGTAACATGCAAAAGCTTTTCGTCGGACACTCATCAGTAAATAGGCAAATTAATCTTCGAATCCCTAAAACGCAACTTACGAAAAGCTCTTAGAGTAACTGACCTTGCTCCGTATACTGCACCCAGTGACCTCATTTTTAAATGCCAAGACTATTGAACTTTGACAAACCATACAAACTTGAGACAGTTGGCTACCATGACCCCCCAACTATCCCTATCCTCAGAATATCGTTTAGCTCTTCCAATGCTCTCACACCCGCTCCATTCTTAAACATAGTCTCGCCATGTTCTTCTTTGTCTTCCTCTGTCTCTTTTTCCATCAATCATACCATCTAAAGCAAGCCTGGCCAAGAACACTTAATTGTATATAAGATTGTTTATTCAATAATGTTCTTATTGTAATTTGGGATTAAATGATTGAATTTTGAAAAACTAACTTAATTGACGTAAGTTGTAATTAATTTTTTTTGACTTTCAGTTTCTTTACAACACAAGTTTATAAACCTTCCAAAATGGACGTAAAACCCCAGTTTGTAAACACTTTCTCTCCAAAACAAGGAAGAAGTTTTGTTGTCTTAGATCGCAGACGTTTGTCTAAGTCTAAGTGAATAGCCTACTCAAATCTACTGTTTTGTATGTCGACAAAGAAATGGGGCAGATAAATTATCATTTCTAGAAAGGCCTGATAATACCAGTGGCGGCTCGTGGGGTAAATTTTTGGTGGGGCTGATGACGTAATATTCGAAAGTTAAAGCCATAGACACGGAACGCCAAGAATAATAAAAAGCTTTTCCATTCCTTACTACCTCTAATCAACAAGGCTGTCATCATTTTGAAAGTTTCGATTGAAAAAAAATGCCACTATTAATCATGTATAATTTTTTAATAAGCAAAATAATAAACTATGTGAAATGTTGGTGTGCCAACTTTATTCATTCAAGTCCACTGGACCGTTTCTCTCTTCACAAAAAGGGGAGTTCATGGGGGATGTCCATAAAACATAGCCAACTTGAATATGGCCAACCCTTTCAAGTTATCCTTAGACGATATCCTTTGCATTGCATATCATGGCAATTAAAAAAATTTTAAAGAACAAAAAGTTCAAACTGTTAATTGATTAATTTTCATATGACGTGAAGCTAAAATTGTTCAAGTTGAAAGCCTGCATTGGAAATATGCTTTATGCCATTAGAAGGCCTACGGCCTAGCCTTCATTAATAGAAAGTCCGGGAAAATAACCGACCCGAGCGAGGCTCGAACTCACGACCCCTGACTTTGTACGTCAGGTGCTCTACCGCTGAGCTATCATGAGCTTATTTGAAGATCGGCAAAATTAATTCTGATAAAGATCTAACTTGTATGCTTTATTTCAAAGTTTAAAGGCTGATGATTCGAGTCATTGAATACACGCCACTCTGCTGCGTTCCACTTCAAGATCAACATTGCCTATCACAACAACAAAAATCCAGCTACCATTGAATTGAATTATTTGGGGCTAGTCTCAACTAGCCCCAAAGGAATGCAGATTCGAGGAGAATTGGCCAATCAGAAGGTAGTCATCAATTGAATAGTAGAGTCATGAGAGGCACTTGATTGGTGCATTCTCTGCTAGTTTCGGGCTAGCCCCAAAAGTTCGGGACATGGTTTCTGATACGCGTGTTTGTTCAGTTTTCGAAAGAACCGCGGGCAGTGGGACCTAAACAAACTAGAGAATGGACAAACAGTGAAACTCGAAGCAACTAAATTAGATAGCAGTGCTAAATTAGTAATGGACGTTGAATTAATTTACGTTTATAAATCTAAAACCTATTTTTGGAAATCTTTGGTGGGGCTGAGCCCCACTAGCCCCAATACATGAGCCGCCACTGGATAATACTAATGCTGTTTTGCGCGCAAAACATCACACATACCACAACTTGCTTGTGGTGCCATGACCCACTGCACACTTTATACTCACTCGTTCTGATGACCCTCCTCCCCCCCCCCCAATTCACATGACAGATTTACGGCAATGTAAAGTTTCTCTTTTCTAAAGCATCCGTTGTTAAGTCGATAAAATGAAGATTGCTGCAGCACAGGATCCCTATACTCAGGTGCGTTGGTAGCGGGGGGTGTGGGGGATGTAACACCCCCCAATACTTATCACCCCCCAAGAATTTATCGGTAAATCTTCAGTTTGTCTACGAAATCCTTAGTTTATCGGTAAAATCATCTATCAGTAGGTGAAATAGCACGACGTTGCTAAAACGAGGAACTAGCGGAACGTGCGCGGAACTAGCGGAACCACTAAAGAATGACCGCGGAACGAGCGGAACGACTAAGGAATGAGGCGATAACTAGCGGAACGACCAGGGAATGACCGCGGAACAACCCATTAATCTCAACAGGAAGACTTTTTGATGGAACAACTGTCAGGGAACTTCGTAGGCGCACATTATTTTGATGTCATGTTTTGGTTTATTATTCATTAAGCTGCTAAGAGATGTATTCGCACTAGACTAATTGAAGTTTTTCCCTTTTAATCTTTCGACGCACATCTATTGTCACATTTGTAAGGAGTAAACGCACTACACCCATTTTTATAAGATCTTGCATTTTGATTGGTTAATTTGTGATAATCTTGTAACGGTTTTTCTTGAGAATATTTCAGTTCGGTAATTTTAGAATATCGGCATAATCACTGCGTTGATATTGAGAGCTGGACGCAACTTGACTTGATTTGCCTTCATATAAACTTGGGAAACATCTCACTTTTGTTTTGATTCCTCTAAAATGCTGTTCTGTATAAAAATGCTGTCAGCAAGGTTAAGCCAAATTCCCAGTGGGGCTCAAGTTTCCAAGGACCTGGTTATTTTGCCTCTAAGAATACTGATAGTATTTTGTTATCTCTGCTGTTCTTTAATCCACGACGAAATTTTATAACGACGATATTCTGAATGTTGAGCCTAATGTGCTACAGATCAGAAACAGTGCAAATTGAACTCCCATATCAAAAGATTTTGTTGCAAAGAAATTTCGAAGGCCCTGACAGAACTTGATCATTCCAGCATGATTTCTTTTATATATCTTACGTCTCATATTTATTTTCGAAGCTATTTTTTTTTATTTTGATCATTCCATACTCTAATTAGACTTACGGTCTGGTTTTGGAAATTTCTCCAAACTTCATTTCATGGCTTTTTAAGCTAAGATTTGGTTTTATCGCCATAATTTTAGGTTGGATACAATCCTTCATATTGTTTGTGCTTGTATTTTAGGTTTTACAGAGAAATGAAGTTTGCAAACCTGTAAGGGATTTGACCGCAAAAATCATTCTGGGGGAAACTTTACAGTACACCCATGGTCGGCAATCACGGTAAAATCCCTTAGAAAATGTTTATCTTAATGTCGTCATAAAATCAATATCGTGAGCAATACATTAAGCCTGATTTACACGAGACGAATTTTTCGCGCGAAGCGAATTTTTCGCCACGAATTTTTCGCCTGCGAATTCGCTGCGAATTCGAAGTTTAATTTCCGCTGGCAGAATTTCTTTCGCGAATTCGCCGCGAATAATGCAAAAGAAAATGGTGTCTGTTCGAAGATTATTGTTATTAAAAAAAGCGAGCAAAAAAGCTAAGAAAGGGGTACTTGGTTCGAAAAGTTTATTCAGAACGTCTACAGAAGGGGGAGTTTCATCTTTTGGTAAGTGACTTACGCTTAGATTGTCAGGAATAAATACTTTCGAATGTCGCCAACTACATATGAGGAGCTTTTATCGTTTATTGCACCAAAGACGCCTGTTGCTAGAAACGTCCCGTTCCATTGTTTATGTTACAGGTGCGGGATTTTCCCAGCATTGTTTAGGCTTAGTCATAGGTTACTCATTTTTCAACCATGTTGTTGTTTGAACCATTGCGTAGTTTTCTGTCGTTTTGCATACTTTTGATTTATATATGTTTACATTGCGTAGCACCATTCGGCCTAGCCCTTCCTTTGCGTTTGTGTCAGATGTCTTCAATTGCTGTTCTGATTGGTTTATTTTACAAGGCGAAAAAATTCGCAGCGAAAAAGTAGGAATGGTTTCTACTTTTTCGCAGCGAATTCGCTGCGAGTTTTCCAATCTCCACTTCTGCGCATATTTTACGCGCAATCGCGGCGAAAAATTCGCTTCGCATGAAAAAATTCATCTCGTGTAAAGGCCGTTTTCCACTATACGAATTTATTCGCGCGAAGCGAATTTTTCGCGGCGAAAAAAATCGATCGAACGCGTTTTTGTTTTCCACAGAAACTCCAGCGAGTTTTGGTTTTTTGGTGCGAAAAGCTTTTCAAAGATGGCCGCTGTTAATCTCAGGTATCTACTGCTACTGAAAGCTCGATTATTGATCAAAATTTTGCTGCTAAGAAGACGTGAGAGAAGGTTGCAAAAGTACAAGAAAAGGTTTTGGATAAGGAAGATCTATGAAGAACGGGAGCAGAAGGGCGAGTATCATCTTTTGATCAAAGAACTGAGACTACACGATGCTGAATATTTTTTCAGGTGTTTTAGAATGACACCTACACTGTTTGAAGAGCTCCTGAATTGGTTTGGCCCGTTTCTCTTCAGAAAAACGATACGAAAATGAGGAAAGCTATCCAACCAAGTGAAAGATTGTCTGTTTGTTTAAGATACCTGGTGACGGGTGATGCCCAAGTAACGATATCAGCAAGCTTCCGTATGAGTCCCACAGTTGTTGGGAGAATAATCGGTGAGACTTGTGAAGTTGTATGGAAAGTACTCAGCGCAAAAGGCTTCATCGAAAACCCATCAACAGAACTGGAATGGAAATCTATAGCCGAAGAATTTTCAAGATTTTGGAATTTTCCGAATTGCTTGGGAGCCCTTGATGGGAAACATGTGGTCATGCAAGCACCAGCAAGATCAGGATCTTCCTTTTTTAATTACAAAAAAACTTTTAGCATTGCCCTTTTGGCAATTTGCGATGCAAGATATAAGTTCACTCTGGTGGATATAGGAGATAGTGGTCGCCAGAGTGATGGAAGTGTGTATAGTTGTAGTAATTTAGGTTATGCTATTGAAAATAATCTATTGCAAATCCCTGGACCTGCAAAGCTGTCCAACTCAGAAAAACGACTTCCATTTGTATTTGTTGCGGACGATGCATTTGGACTCAAAACACATATGATGAAGCCCTTCCCATCACATAATTTGCCACTTGATTAACGTGTCTTTAATTATCGGTTATCAATGGCAAGGAGGGTGATTGAAAACACTTTCGGGATTGCTGCCAGTAGATTTCGAGTATTGAGAAGACCAATCATTGCCAATATAAGCAAAGTAATACTTATCACAAAAGCTATTGTTGCACTGCACAATCTACTGATGTTTAAAAATTCATCGACAAACAATCGATATTGCCCAAGAAACTTTGTTGACCATGATGGACCATCAGGGTTTGAGACTTGTGAATGGAGACAAAACAGAGCTGATTTTGGTAGCCTTCGACCAATTTCTCAAAGTGGTTCAAATAACTACTCTAAAGATGCAGCTTCTGTAAGACATGGATATAAAAACTACTTTACCAACGAGGGCGCAGTTGAATGGCAAAATGAATTGGTTAGTCGAACTGCAAATCCATATGAGTGGTTTCAGGACAGACAATGAAAGAATGAAGCAAGTAAGAGCAGAACTACAAATGTGTATAGACATCAAAATATAAATGGTACATAACCATAATAAGTTAACCTTACATAATATTATTCATGTTCAAACTCAAGTTCAAACAACAGTTGGCTGACTTTGAACATAGCTAATCGTTTCTTTTTAACTGAAAAAGATGATATTATTGGAATGATGCTTTTGCAATACAGAGAAACTTCATCCTCATTATCAGTAGTGACAACTGACTTGATTGCATTATTTGTGGATTCCAATTCTTTCAGGATTGCATTAACAAATCTTTCTTGACGATTCTTATACCCTTGACTACCACAAGAGGATGGTGTGTCACTTGCCTTCCTTTTTGTACCACTCAGAACAACTGGCCTTACTGATATCTGAGAGGCTAATGGGCCGTCCAAAACATCTTCAGACTGCAAAGCTGTTTCAGCTTGAATAATGTTGCTCTCTGTGGGCCTGTTTGCTGTTTTTTCATGCAGAAATCTCATTTGTTCAAAGTACTTGCATTTAGGCAATGAACTTGCAGCAGCACCAGACCTAGTCATCCGGTTCCTCTTGTCCAAACATTTTTTCAGGTTGTCTTTTAGATTTTTTAGATGCCTCTGAAGAAATTCCACTACAAAAAAAGAAATCAAATAATATTATTTACAAGATTCTAAAAGATATCATCAAACTAAGAATTTTGTCCAGCACAGAAAGTCTCTTAAGCCTGGTTTCCATATAGCCTTAAGGCTGCCTGCGACTGCCTGCGACTGCTTTCTGCCATCTTTCATCTTCCACCCTTACAGTAGCGCCGGTGTCATATGCGTTTCTGCATGGGCATGCGTTTCTGCATGGGCTGAGACACATATGCGTTTCAAATGTTAAAGTGTAATGGCGGACATGGAGGGCCTAGCTGTGGGGTACACAACGCGCACATCCAATATAAACAATACAAAACGAAATCAAAGTTCTAGAAATTAACTAAATATCAAATACTCAAATAAATAAACCTCTTGACATGATAAACTCAGAAAATGAAATTACAATCATGCTATTGATAAGATGAACAACTACCATCCGCTTAGCCCATGCAGAAACGCATAGAGAATTTCAGTGTTATGCGTTTCTGCATGGGGCATCTAAAATCAAAACACCATCGAATTTCATCGCAAATTAATGTTTACTAGCAAGAAATGATTGCAGCAATCTGATATAGGTCAAACTTTTCCATGCAAGTAGCATTTTTGAATTTTTTATCATTTTTTGTAGTTTGCCTTAGGCCCATGCAGAAACGCATAGAGAATTTCAGTGTTATGCGTTTCTGCATGGGGCATCTAAAATCAAAACACCATCGAATTTCATCGCCAATAGGCTCGACAGTTGCTTAACTTTGGGTTTGTAAAATGGGTCCGAAAAAATTTGTGTAGCGGAAAATCAGCTTTTTGCAAACAAAATAAATGATCGTAGGCAAGTATTTTTTTCTTACTTGAATAATTAAACATTATTTCAAACTAGGATTTGTTATCCTCTAACATACGTACCGCAGATTTCTCTATTAAGGGATATTCGATGGCCAAAGGAAAAAGCACCATCATTCAAGAGAGACAACACAAGCTATATACACATGTTACGTAACCAAAATTGATAATTTTGAAAAAATCTCGTAATAATTTGTCTAAAAATTAGTCTGTTGTTTGTTGTTGGCAAGACAATCTGCTATTCACCTAGTAAAACCCCCCTTCTAACTCAATTGCGTAGCCGTGGTTTGACGATTGGAAGGGGTTAGGGGAGTCTGACAGAAGGGGGTCCGTTGGACTTACAACAGAAACATTCTTGGTACTACACCCTTCAGAATTCGGGAAAACGTCCCATTTTGTAAAAACGTATAACTTGTCAAACAAAATAACAGTCATATGTAGCTTTTTGAGGCTGGCCCCCATTCCATTCTACAACTGGCTATTTCAAAATTCCTTTACATTGTGAATTTTGTCAGAAGTGGAAGCTTTACATGCAAAATTTTTAAAAGTTGTAAGCAAATATTTGAAAATACTAAATAGTGTTTAAAAGCTTCAAGCTAAGTCAATTCTTATAGGAACAAAGTCAGCCAAATCCTTGACAAGAATTTCGGTTTCTAGTTTCCGAATTTCTAGTTTTTTAAGGATTCAAGCATTTCAGAATTCCAGCCACTACTTTATCGGGAATGTCTAAAGAACGCGAAGGATTTTTCTCTAAAAACCCTTGTATAAAAAGCGGAAATTTAAAAACATTCCGAATAGGGGCAGACTGGGTTTCCTTGTGAGCGAAGCGAAAATAAAATCTTTTGCGACCACGCTCTTTAGATTAGCTTACAATAATTTTCAGAATATTTCTTGCAGTCGTTTTCTTGCAATTCTTTAAAACATTTTACCTGAAATATCACCCCTCCCCCTACCCCCACTCCCTGGGGTACTGATTTTATTGCAGATTTGCACATTTCTCAGATACCAACTTTCTGAGCGTTAGGGGGGCTGCTACCCTATTTGCCAACTTGCCTACAGACATAAGCTTGGAAAATTACAAGCCAACCGGTTTTGTAGCGAGTGTTGCCTTCTGGGTGATGCACAGGTTTGATTCTGCTTTCAAAAACACACAATTTTTTTACAAAGAATTTGGAAAATTGTGCAGCATTTGCTGATCAAACTTTCGCCTTGAATGAGTTTTTCAATAACAGGAATTGGGAATCTTTGCTATTAAACTTAATTTTGCTCAGCTTAAAGGAGACGTGAAACTTTTATGCAAACATACTCTCGACATACTCTCGACATTTTTAGTTTTGTATGAAGATTATCTGCTTTTTGAAAGCTTTTAAATTTTTAAAAAAAAATTAACGCGAGGCAAAGGACTCACCAGGAAATTTCCCGATGCCCAGGTGGGCCTGTGCGCTTTTGCATAACGTATTTTATGAATGTGAAATTGTTTGGGATCAAAAATCTGGAAGGGACTTGCCTCGGATCTCTAATAATGGGCTCTGACACATGTTGGAAAGTGGGGATGGGGATGGGCAAGGGAAAATTTAACAATCATAAGAAAGTTTTTTAAAAAGTTGTAAATTCTTTGCAATTCGTTTAAATATCGGCTATATTTCAATGGGCTATTTAAAAAGTGATGAACTTACCATCTAATTCATATTTTCTTGCATATCTTCTCAAACAGTCCTTCTCTTTTTGACTGAAGCCATCGGGATAAAGTTGTTTAAGACGGTTGGTCTTATTTGAATGATAATTAAAAATTTCTTTCATTTTCTGAAAATCTTTCTTCATCGTTTCTTCCATACTTACATTTTCAATTGATTCTCGATCCTTCTTCGTAATCTCCGTCATCCTTAATTCAAATCACGTTCGAGCTACGATAACTGTTCGCGATCGCTCTTTGAAGAAAAATGGCATAAAGGTCTGCCAATGAGATGTATTTAAGCTGTTTCTCCCCCATAAGGTAATGATTTTATTGACAATGTCAGTGATTTTGCTGACAATTTTTCTATCGTGATTTTCCGTTATAATACTGAAAACATATTTGCTGTATCCGTTCAAGCGCATATGCGTATCATGGAGCGGATCCGTATTACAGCTTGTTTAGAAACGCACATCCGTTGAAACACATGTGTCCAATGTGACGCATATGCGCTTCACGCCATTCACAGCAAGGCCCTGCATGTCCGCCATTACACTGTAAAACTTGAGACGCATATGTGTCTCAGCCCATGCAGAAACGCATGCCCATGCAGAAACGCATAGAACACCGGCATATAGAAACGTTCTGTTTTCAATTGCCTGAGATATCGGTAACTATGCCGTTAACTTGGTAAAGTTCTAGCGGGAAAAACTGGCGGGAAAAATTCAACAACAAAGCCCTGTTTCAATTGGTTCTTGCACATCACATGATCCGTTTGAACAAAAGAATGCCGCAGGCAAGGCGTTTCCATTTGTAATTTGTCTGCCGGCGGTACCGGGAGGCTGCCGTAAGAGCCGGGAAAAGTTGAACTCATTCAACTTTCTCCCGGCTCTCCCGGCAGTCTTACGGCACTTCTAACAGCTGCCTGCGGTACCGTTAGAAAGCGTTTCCATAAAGAATTATCTGCCGGCGATACCGTAGGGATAGAAGATGGAAGATGGCAGAAAGCAGTCGCAGGCAGCCTTACGGCTATATGGAAACCAGGCTTTAGAATTATTAGATTATTATTATGAGAGTTATCAGTTTGAGGGACAAAAAGAAAAACAAAAGCTGTGAAAACCTCTCTCGTGTAAATTATTTTCTCTTTTGTATAAATTTTATTCCTTTTACGATTGGAGTGGTGTCGCTCATCATGTCTGGGCGCAAATTTGTTTGATTAGCAAGGAACATAGGTAAACTTGATATCTCCTTTTAAAATAGCTTTTTGTGAGTATTTGTCATATCTGCAACGCTATTGGAACGATGGGCGACACCACTCCAATCACTTTTGTAGCTTATTATTGTAATATTTGTGTCTCTATGTTAAGTGTAAGTCTTAGGGTTGGTATGCATTTCCATGCTCCCTAGGCTTTTGTATTGTAATTGATTGTCGTTGTAAATTTTATGAGAATATAAAAAAATAGCTGTGAACTCACCGTCCTTGTTGAATAACTGGCCCAATTTTGACCATGCGTTTTGCTTCATGGGCCTAATTTTGTATCCTTCGGAAGCAATATCCCACAAACATCTGTACTTGCGGACTTCTTCCAAAAATACTTCTTTGTCGAATTCAGCTGCAAGTAGTTCTTCGCCATTGTACTGGTCTAGGCCTTGTAGATTGTTCTCGGGGTGGTGGTGGTGACAACAGAGACGATCGTCTCTGTCTCCTCAAAACCTGTCTCATCAACGGAGCCTGGCGTGTCAGCATTGTCTTCGTGGTTGTAGAGTTCCTGTTGACTGTTGGTATTTGCTAAACTGGCAAGGTCAGCCACAGTTATGTCTCCATTTGCCATCATTTGTTGTAAGAGATTCAGTGTCATTGCAGCCATGACAGATTTCCAGCAATTTAATTGGCTTGCGCCTTTTTTCGCCGCGAAAAAGTTGAATCCATTCGAACTCACTTTTTCGCTGCTGGGAACAGTCACCGCGAATGAGCTCCTGCGCGAGAATTTAAATACGCATGCGTATGCTCGAAAAAAGTCGCTTCGCGCGAATATATACGCCCAGTGGAAAACGGTCTTAAATCAGGCTTTATTCCCTCGCTCGCAATCCGAATCTGAAGTGAAATGTTTTGCAAAAAAGAATTTGAAGAATTTTTCAAAATGAGGCCGTAAGTTGAATTGGTGTATTGTTCTTTGGTCTTTCCACTAACTCTTTTCTCGTATCGCAGTCATTCCCTCGTCGTTCCGCTATTTCTCTCCTCATTCCGTGGTCGTTCCGCGGTCATTCCTTAATCGTTCCGCTCGTTCCGCGGTCATTCCTTAGTCGTTCCGAGGTCATTCCGCTAGTTCCTCGTTTTAGCAACGTCGGAAATAGCATCTAAATTTCTCTCCATCTATGTCTTTGTCGGTAAAAAATACTTTTGATGACCCTCCACCCCCTACCTTTAGTCAGGAAGGTCAAGCTACGCCACCGCCCATGCTGTGGCTTCAGTTGACAGTATTAGCCCCCGTTCATACTTTTTTTTGCGAACAAAACAGCATCAGTCTTATCAGGCATTTTCCCGACCAAAAATTAATTTTGATTGATTGACCAAATCATTTTTGAAACGATATGTTATAATTTTGATATGTTTTAAAGGGTGCTCAGCCGCTTAATGAGAATTTTATGGCTTATTCTTAGGATTCTTTTGGGTATTGAGCCTGTTCTTGGAGTGTTCAGTCTTTTAGAAACGATGATTGATCTGCCCCTTTTCTTTGTCGACATACAAGACAGTAGATTTGACTAGTCCATTTCTCTTAGAGTATAAGTTAGACAAACGTCTACGATCTAAGCAAACAAAGCATCTTCCATGTTTTGGAGAAAAAGTGTTTACAAACTGGGGTTTTACGTCCATTTTGGAAGGTTTATAAACTTGTGTTGTAAAGAAACTGAAAGTCAAAAAAAATTAATTACAACTTACGTCAATTAAGTTAGTTTTTCAAAATTCAATTATTTAATCCCAAATTACAATAAGAACATTATTGAAAAAACAATCTTATATACAATTAAGTGTTCTTGGCTAGGTTTGCTTTAGAAGGTATGACTGATGGAAAAAGAGACAGAGGAAGACAAAGAAGAACATGGCGAGACTATGTTTAAGAATGGAGCGGGTGTGAGAGCATTGGAAGAGCTAAACGATATTCTGAGGATAGGGATAGTTGGGGGGTCATGGTGGCCAACTGTCTCAAGTTTGTATGGTTTGTCAAAGTTCAATAGTCTTAGCATTTAAAAATGAGGTCACTGGGTGCAGTATACGGAGCAAGGTCAGTTACTCTAAGAGCTTTTCGTAAGTTGCGTTTCAGGGATTCGAAGATTAATTTGCCTATTTACTGATGAGTGTCCGACGAAAAGCTTTAGCATGTTACAAAATGTTTGATATTTAAAAATCAATTTTAACTTTTACACTACAGAAAATTTGTTTTTATCAAAGTTTTCATTTATTTTACATTGGTAAATTTTCTTTACGCGACGTTATATCTGCAGGGCTTTTATAGCTTTTTAAATTTATGGAAAAATTACTTACAAGCAGCACCAGCAAATTTACTTATAAGCAAAATGGATAAACAGCAATTTGGAAAATAGTTATTGGTACAATGGGAATGATAATTCAGTTCAACATTCAAATAAAAATTTTTAAATCAAAAACCAGCAAGTGTGACCATGATCATCAAATTTACCTATCATTATAGTGTCCCCTCAATCAATAGTTCAACGTCTTTTCTTCGGATTGAAAAGATACCATTAAAAAACAATGTGGCTTAAAAACAGCTTCTCTACTTTTCAGATAAAAGAGGAAATTCCCAGAGATTAGCCTTAATTTTCAAGTGCGTTCATTTTAAAAAATAATAGACATTGTTATGGCAACTTCCAGGCATCCAAAACGGGGTTTTCAAAGAAGGCTTTGTACTCTGTGCCTACCCATGATCTCTGCACATGGTTGTTGGACGTATGCACTGCCTTGCAAGGTATTAATTCTTTACCTGTAGCTGTATCAGCGGTAAGTATGCTCTCCTCTTTTGGCCTAATTTCTCAGTGATGACCTCACAATAAGTGAGACGTGGGGTATAAAACAAATACACAAATTTGACCAAACTAAATCCATACAGGTTGTCTTTTTCACGTAAGGTAAACCATTACTTTTCTTTTGTACCATATTATGTTATTGATTGGGATAATTTTCTTCACATTCAAAACTAGACCTGGTGTCACTCACCCTTGAGTTCTTCTCTTCTGCACGTGAATGCTTCTGTTTAAGTCTGTCCATCCATTTATATGTTTTTCTTGTAAACTTTTAAACGCTCTACCCTTTCCCTGCTTACAAACTCTCGTAATTTGTGCTTATCAAAAACAGATGTCAATAAACTTTGTGTTACCTCCCAGTCTTCCTAAATTCTCTCATATTGCCCATGACGTAATTACATGTTCCTGAGCCTTCCCCTAACATGATTGTAAAAAGATTATCCATTAACTGTTATTCATCATTAAAAATTATCATTTATTGATGGATTCAAGTTGATGTCATCAATTTTGTATTTCGCCATATACGGATCCTTTTCGAGAATGGACTTTAGAATTGAAATCTTCATCTTTAAATTAGTTTATACTGAAAAATTCATATTGTTTGAACCGTTTGGTCGCATGTTACTTGGTTTCGAATATTTGGATATTTCTTTAGAGTTGACCGGAACTTGCTGCTGCAGTGAAAAAATTTCACTACAGCAACAAATTCCGTTGAAATGTATAGGAAAAGCTAAATTTTGAAAATGGGGTAATTCGCAGCCTGACGGCCCAAACAATTTGAAATTTTTGGCACAGACTAATTTCAACATGAAGGTTCCAATTCTGTTATCCATTTTCGCCAAATGTGAAGATACAAATTGCTCGAATCCGAGAATCCATTATCTAGACACACATGATTTTTCTTACCCAGCAAGCATTGAAGTGCACATGCTTCAGTGATCCCACAGTTTCGAAAATTCTTTACCCAAATATGATATTTTTTAAATATTCACTGATATGATGTTTTAATTAGTTGACAGTAAATGTCAGCATTTCCATTGTCATTATCAGTCAAACTAACTCTCAGTTGAAAACTTTTTTTGCAGAAATTATGATTTTATCACAAGATTTTTTGCGTAGATAGAGTTAAAGAGAAGGAAAAGTTATTATCATGGAAACAAAAAAACTTCTTGAGGCTGAAAGGTAGTTTACACTTTTTGAAATATTCGATTTTTTCGCCCACATGATAGAAGCAGAGCATTTGAGCTTTGCACACCCGAAAACACTATTTTTGATAAAAAATTACAACCTTTAGAAAATTTAAAAAAAATTAGAACTTGTTTAATTTCTGCCTTTGGGAGAGCTGACCCTTCCAGTTTTTACGGCAAAATAAAACTCGTGGGTTGTCATGCTTTAGCTACCCCAAAAACCAGTTTATATTGATAAAAGTACAACAATAAGAGACAGAAGCAGAGATACGATTGATCGTTTCCTTTAATACTTTTGTTTATCTGTTAATCCATTGTATATGCTTTTTAAAGCACAACCTTTCTTATATGCTATTTATTCTATTCCAGAGATTCACAAGAAAGTGACATAGAAGAGAATGGTTACGAAGAATCTGCAAAAGAATACAAAGCTAGATGGAGATCAATCCGTGTCGTTTACTTAGCTGTTTTACTCAGTGCAATGGGTAAGTATCCTTTTCTTAGCTAAAAAAGACTAAACAATGGAATATTTCCCAAATCTACATTCAAATGTAATAGCAAAGCCTTGTCCTAATTCCTGTTATAAAAAATATAAAATTATTTGGTTCTTTGTAGATAATTTCCAGTTTCATTCTATGATGATTTACACAAAAGGAAAATGATTTAAGATCAAATGAAATCTGATCTGATTAATTGAAGACAATATTATTTCGAATTTTCTTTTGGTTATAGAGTTATACAGTATACGTTTATTTCTTTAAGCGTCCTGACGGAGGTTCGGAAGGTCACTGTAAGAAACTATATTTTTTCACAGCCAACGTGACTTTTTCCAAATTATGCATTTTCTTGACTTTGCTTGAGAAAAAGGGTTAGGAAAACATATTTCAAATCTTTAAATTAACTCAAGGATGTTAAACAACCCATGCCATAAAAACTTGATTACTAAAACAATTTTTCAAAGTATATTTGTTTCCATTCATTCTAGAGTTTTCAATCACCCTGCCGTCATTATGGCCCTATCTGCAGAAGGCAAGATTCTATATATTCTTTCAAAGCATATCTTCGAAAAGCAATACTTAGGCAACAGCTAGAACAGTGCCATGATTTTTATTAGCAATAAAAGAGCTTTGATTTCTATGAGCAGAATAGATGTTTTCTTTGTAACTCAAAGCTCAAAATGATTGAAAATAGCAATGCCATTTTCGTTTGTGATAAAAGCAAACAGTTCTTAAGCAGTAACGGGAAAGTAAAATGGTATACCTAATGCTCGATCCATTACAAAGAATATTAACGACAAGGTATATATATAATAGAGGTATATTATGTTGTATAATAGTCTTTGCAAGGTCAATTATCAATATAAGCCTTGGCGTGAATATCATTTTTGATATTTCATAAACCAAAGCTGTAGTATTAATAGCATTTGTTTTTAAGTGAGCTTCTTTTTCCAAATCTGAGCGTCTTAATTTTATAGATTGATCCTACGGTCACCCCCCAATTTCTTGCTTGGACAAATGGTGGTTTCAGCTTGTGCCAAGTAGCTGGTTCATTTCTGTTTGGTGCCTGGTGCCAGTACCGACCAGCAAAAGAGCCACTGATAGCATGCGTCTTCATTCGCATTGTTGGAAACTTTCTTTATGTGCTTCCTGAAAAATATCATGGTTTTCATGGGAAAATGTTGATTCTATCAGCAAAGCTTATAATTGGCCTGTCCACAGGTAAATAATAATATTTCCGTGGCTGGCTTTCTCTAACACCACAAGCTGTCAGTCGGGGAGGTCCCTATAGGTTTGAAATTCGTGAGAGACATTAGCAATACCATGTTACTGTCAAGGAAAATATTTTGCATGCCTTCAAAAAGAAAGTTTAACATCCACTACATCCATGTGCGAGAACCATTGCAAGAGATTATTTATTTAGGTTAATAAATCAAGAAAGAGTCAATACTATGTTTCTCGAAAATCACAATTTGTCGTATGTTCAAGCGCAGTGAGGGCCTTTAAGTATTGCAACACTATAAGTCCTGTCTATAGACCTGATAAGAGTTTTGAAACAAAAATACAAGCCTTCGTAGAATATTCATAAAGTCAAGGAAGTTGTTGCAAGCTGTCACTTAAGTGTCATACAGATATGGTTGAAGTTTGAGGCTTTGGTCATCATTATTTTGGACCAAGGGCCGAAATAACAGGGGGCCAAGGGTCCTTTCCCTCTAGCCCAAAAAAACTTAATAGTATAAGTAAAATACTTTTTTTGCAAGACTTGGCTAATTTTTTGTAAAATTTTTTATCAGGGCTGCCCCCAACCCCAAAAAAAACAAAAATTTCAATATCGGTCTTTGTTTGGACAGAACAGAAAAGACATTACATGAATTCAACGAAAAGACATGAATTGAAAAGTCTATAGATAAAAAAACAATAGATTGATTGGTTTCCACTTTTCTTTTTCCTGCTTTTGAGAAATGATTTTATAAAAGTAATTAAGTATTTTAACCGCGAAGACAGACTTTGAAACGGAAAAATCTTTGTCTCTGACCCGTGCAAACGAGCAACTTTTCAAAAACCCAAATTTCATTGTTTTTAAAACATGTGGGTCACCTGTGTGCGCTGGGTTTAACGAAACTGCCTGCAACTGCTATTGCAAGATGTGAGGGTGTTTCATATTGTCACATGATTAGGATAAAAGTGTTTTCCAGTTCTAGATCCGAACAAAAAACTGAACAATAGGCTTCCAGACAAGAGTTTTTTCTATTGACTTTGGCTATACCAATTTTGATAAACTGATAAGAATGTTAGCCATCTTTAACATTGCAGTACTCGTTTCACTATATACCTCAGGAAGTATAAACTGACTTTATCCTGAAATCCTTTAGCACAGTTTAGAAAATGTTTTTACATATATTGTAGTCAAAATCTTCAGCAGGTAATAATTGTAAATTAGGTATATATTTTTAGTTTTCTTAGTGATATGATTTCATGTAAAATCAAAAGCATACTTGCAACTTTTTTTGTGTCTGGTATAGAAATCATTTAGGTTTACATTTGTCTGCTTAGGTGACAAAGCTGTCTGCCGTGCTATCATTCCTCAGTCAACAACAACATCTGAAAGAAGAAATGCTTTCACAGTCATCACTTTCTTGATGCTTATTGGTTACGCAATTGGTACAGGTAAAAGAACATTTCCTTTATTGTTTAAAATAAAGCAAAAAACTGAATTTAACCATTCTGAGGACCTTTTAACCATGACTATGTCTTGTTCGATTCCGACCAAGAGCGGTTCGGAGTCTAAGCAGCAAACTGGATTTCGACTCCGACCAAGAGCGGTTCGGAGTCAAAATCTCATTTCAATGGCATGGGAAGTATTGAGGATACTTTAAATAGGATTATATTTATATCATTTTTCTAAATTTCAGTTGTTTTCGAACAGCTTTGCAGTCTGTTGCAGTCCCTATCATCGGCGAAAAGGGTCATTCTTCGTTATTGAACATCGACATATACAACGTAGCTGGCTGGATTGGAATTGTCTTCGAGATCTTCATTTTGCTTCTATTTCTGCTTTTTCTGAAAGAATACAACATTGAAATTAACAAGAGTTCCAAAGCAGGTATCCAACCAACATAGATTATCTATCTTTTTATTTTTTACCATTGACTGAATGCATTTTTTAGCAATTGTACAGACAATATTTTTGGAAGTTTTTAATGACTGCACAGTATCGAAGACTATAAATTTAAACATTTTTCTTTAGTTAATTTTTAGGGTTTTGTTCGTTTCTTCCAAAACAAAGAAAAATCAACCTTATCAAAACAATTCTCTATAGGGCACTGATGATTTGTTCTAAGTCTAATCTCGACCCGGAACATGAATAACTAACAAGGATTCCCCTGGATATAAGCTATATAGAGAATGTCTTTTCAGTTTACATAAAGGGAAAACAACAAATTTCTTGGCTGGAAAATGATTTTATCTGCAAAAGCGCCCGGTTTATATAAAACTACTCTGGATCGGTAACAGTTATTTGCAATTTGTAAGTCAGATTAAACAAGATAATACAAAATGTTTCTTTGCTGCTAATCCGTGTATTGTTTGCAGTAGAAAAAGGCCCCCTAAACCAAAAGTGCGTCCACCATAAGGATTGCGTTCCTAACACCAAAAAGTGTTCCGTTATCTATGAGTTTACGTGCAAGTGTGATTCTGGCTAGGTAGGACGCACTTCCCGAAGATCAGAGGATAGAATAAAGCAGCATTTTCCTTCAATTATTAGAAACGAAACTCACTCACAAAAAAACAGCCACCTCGGTCTTGCCGATCTAAATGTACAACTAAAACCTGCGATTCTGCTATCGGGTAACATTTGCTGGAAAACCTGATTGTGCAAAAAACTATAATGGCGACATGTTTTGAGTTATTGGTAAAGCCCGATCTTCTTTCCATCTAGCAGTTTTGGAATCTATCTACATAAGCACGAAAAAACTGCCATTATGTAAGCAACAGGAATTCGTTTTCACCTTAGGACTCCATTGGTAACATTCTATAAAGGCAAGCGGCACTAATTGGGTAGCCTCAACAGTCATGTGCTCGCGTTTCTGATTTGCCTATTTCGATCAACAACTGGGTATATATATTTCCTAGTGTAGAGTTTTCGATCAATGTTATGACGTAATGTTTCTTTTTTAAAAGCCATTTTTAGAGTTTCTTGAAAATTTGTGTCTGAAATTTGTGATTTTGAAGAAACTTTCCAACGAACTAGTAGCTGAGGACATAGCAGCAAACGACCTAGTGTCAAAAAAGCAAACTATGATTATAAAGTATAGCAAATGAATATATTATGTTTAGCAAGCAGAATATTTGCTATCTAAATATTTATTTTTTAGGTCAACTTCCGAGACCAGATATGGGTGCTTTGATTGTGACGGTTGCCGCGTGTTCCTTCCTCTTCTTTGCCTTTTCCCTCGTTGAAACGTATGCATTTGATAATATTCAATTAGCACCTGTCAATTTTTTCTCATTTGAACGCCAATTGATTTAGCAATTTGTGTTTGTCTGCATCAGTTTACGATGTGCTCTTCTAATCGAATCATTTTTTTAGGGTAAAAATACAATCTTCCTTTATAAAATTCTATGCTGGTACAACTGTCTTTGAATATGGTTGTAATTTTTCTGAGACCCAGTCCTGCAAATTTTTAGGGATATTATCTTATCTCAATCGGTGGTAGAAAGACTGTTCTCAATTAGTAATCTTAATTTGATTTGTTTTCAACCCCATTGGTTACATTGATACTGAGTACATCCAATTTATTGCAACGGAGTTTGGATTGGCTTATTGTTACTTTATCAAAAAAGAGAGAATATTTTCTTAGCTGCCAAAAGGTTCTTTGAAGCTGTAAGTTGGATTTAATTTTGGAATTTTTCTCTTACCTTATTAAAAAAATTAAGATTTCATCATCCAAATCAACCGTGCTAATAAGGGGGTCCTGAAAAAATGTCATCTAGCCTCAAATTAACCGAAAGCGTATACTGAAACAAACAATGTATAAACATAAAATGTATCAAAAATGGGAAGCATGATAGGAATGCTTTTTTGTCTTGAGCAATGGCAATAAAGCAACTTTAACGAAAACCAAACGTTTTTGTAAATATTTTTAGAGTAACTAGCATTAGTGATAAAATAAGAACGCTGGAACATGGATGATGCTATGAATTTTCTGAAATAGGCACCTAACATTCTTAAAGGCATTTAACAAATCTCAATCATCTACCTCCGATAACTAGAATATTTTCTTAATGCATAAAGTGCTCTTAGCATTGCGTTGAAAGGAACTTGATTGCAAAGTTTGGGGTTTCTAATGATCTTTTGTAGATATAAATAAAAAATGCTCCATCTGCAAAGCCTATTATGCTTTTTATCTAGTAATTGTAATTGTAATTAATTTGTGTAAACTTTTGATCTTAATTAGTTCAAATTAGAACTATCCTTTATAACGAACTGTAAATAATGCATTTTAAATCACTATTTTGTTCAATTGCTCACCTTTAGGGTAGCAACACCACTGATGCAAGCAGAGTTTGGCTGGAACAAAGCACAAGCGGTCTTTTACGCCGGGATGGTTCTGTCCGGATCTGGTATTTTCGCCCTCATTGCACTATTGATTGTTAGATATGCCATGAGAAAGTAAGTGTATGTTATACTTTAATTTTCTCTGGACGCTGTTTCTGCCATTTGATTTGCAATATAAATTATTTCATTAATAGGATGACATCTAATCTGAATTCAAATTGACTAACCATTAGATGGTCAAAGAAAATACTTCTTGATAATTTTAAAATCAGATGTCATCTTTTAAGACCCTCTTAAATTTTTTATAAGCATAGCTTGGACTGCAAGCTAATACGTTTGTGAATTTTGAATGGTTTTTCTTTGTCAATATAACAAAAGGTGATACAAAAAAGCCAACATCATATATATTTCTTTTGGAATTTGCTAAATGCATTGGTGTTTTCATTTCCTCAAGATGTAAAGGTTTACTTTACGGTTAAAAGTTCCTTGTCTGTCGAAATATATTCAACTAACTGATCCAATAGCTTTAAATAATTATATAGCCTGCAAATTTTTTTTCTACGTAGATTTCAAGAACGATTGATTCTTCTGCTCGGATTGGTTTTAGTGATGCTTTCATTTATTATTACATTGCCCTGGGGAAGTAAAATTCCAAAGCTCCAAAGAGAAGGTATGTTTGCAGAGAACAATATAATTCAAATTATATTTTAAACATAGGTAAATGCTTCCAAGGTTGAATCATCAATTACCCGATGATGAGTAATGCT
This sequence comes from Rhopilema esculentum, assembly GCF_013076305.1. Next base: position 10,717,207 of record NW_027019328.1, on the reverse strand, counting down.
CAAAGGGTCGTACTTACATTTCATTCTTGTACAAATTCGTAATTTAATTCTATATACTAATTTAACTCACTATTCAAATTATTCCTTGCAACCCGGTCCCAAGATAGCTTCGTTAGAAATAACCAAGTTCTCAAATCATACGACTTTGCACTAACATCCTTAGTATCGGGGAAAACTTTAGAGAGACAGGTGAAACATGACTGAGCCAATCATTTCTAGAATTTACTCAAGAAGAGGTTTTCTCAAGAATACAATTTAGGGGTAATTGGCTAGAATGCTTTTTGCCTTTCCAGATGTTATAATTTCTGACGTTCGCTCTCTGTAAGAGGCAAATGAAAGGTAGCAGAGACTTAAAGAAGCCAGTAATGGACTACTTTCATCAAAGTTTCCCCTGAATCAGCCTTCATACTGAATAATTTATTGTTAATTAGCTCCCCTCAACTCGCCTTAACTTAATTCAGGCACAATAGAAGAAAGAACATTCAACAGTTGTTTTGGCAAAAAATTGAATTTTAGGGCAGCTTTATCTAATTTTGTAAAAGCTACTTTGCCTAAAGCCCATGTAGAAATGCTTACAGTTGTATAACCTTGTGCTTAATCTAGGACTTTTAAGTACCCAGCAATGATGCCCTCATGCCCCCTAAATTTGTTTAAAAAGCTCTCACTGGCACAATGTATTGCTGCAAAAACATAAACACAGGCAAAAATGCTTAAATGGCCTGTACTTGTTTTGCAGAAGATTTCCAAGTTGGAAATGCAACAAAGACAGTCTTGTCTTCAGGCTGCTCAATTCAATACAGTTGGTGCAAATCCACACCAAAGATATACCTTTCTCAATATCTGGTTGCAAATTTGGTCTACAATATGGGCATTAGCATTGCAACTTTGGTCGCTGCATCGCTGTACTCTAAAGTTATTGGGCCAAGAAAGCAGGTCTGGCACCTTGTGCTTCTTCGCCGTTTTTTTGTTCTAGTTGTTGAGGTATCGAATTTTTTCATTATAAAGACTATCGACCACTATTGTTGGCTAATGCAATGTTTTGTCTGGATAACCTGTAACAAAGAATATATAATAATTTCAAACTTATTAAACTTGCGTCAGAATTTGATTTTCGAACGAAGTAAGTATTGCGACGTTGTGAACTTAACAATATTGCAACAAACTGATATCATAGGCTCTCATACAAAATGATTACTTCCCAACATGTATTCAAAACAATGATAGACTTGCAAGTGAAAGTCCTTTTTTTATTATTGCAGTTGATTTTCAAATAATTGATTATTTCAATTCCTTCTTCAATTTCTCTCTTAAATAGGGTTTGTTTATGGCCATTCTATCGGCTTTTGGATCGTTTGCAAGGTTTCTTGGACCAGTGGCAATGGTACCATTATTTGCAAATTATGGCCCAAGATGGCTTTTTGTCACCTTGACACTTATCACTGCATCTTTCGTCACATTGATCGCTGGTTTCTACAAAAGATTGGTTCCATTTTCAGATTACATTGGCCTAAAGAGAAGAGATGATGGGAAAGAGTGAAATGACAAATAGATTAGTGTTAATGAAACTGTTTTAGCATCCTACTTTTCATTACAAGCAATTTCTATCAAAATTCAAAATGACCTCTCTCATTTAAACTTGTCTAATTTTTGTAACTATGTTGATTTAATTAATAATCTGTTTATGTAAGAAAATCTTCTATAATTAAATTTTCATTTCTTTTTAAACTCATCTTATACAAATATACCTACAGCAATGCTGTTCCAATCAGATTCCTTAGCTGAGCTGTTTTTAATCATATGCATTTGGTGTTGAGTGGATTATGTCTTTATGCATATTGAATTCAAAAGCAAAGCAACTAGAACAAAGCCCTGAGGGATTGGATGTCTTATAAAGGCCACAAGTGCAAATGTGCTTTAAAAATAGAACTGTTTTAAACAAAAGGATTTCAAAGGTGACTAGCTTAAGCAAAGCAAACTACTGTCAGCTAATCAAGCTTTTTCGACAATACATCGACGTATATAGCTGGCATAAGCTTAGATAATTATAAACTCTGTGAGTTGTAGTAGTATGGAAAGAAATACTCTCTTCGAATAACAACAAGATCTGTAATTCTCATGTGCATCTAACGTGCTCGCATGCTTGCTTATTCTAATTAATCCTTTTTACCCCTGTGTCCAATACATAACATACGTCATTACTACATCACCCCCTTTTTTTTAAAACAAAACAACACAACAGAACAATAGGAATATGAAAATATAGAAACGTAAATGTTACCAAATATTAATAAGAAAGTCCATGTCCATATCGCACTGGTGCTCTTCTTGTTCTGTTTGATCTCCTATATTCACATGCTGGTTCAGGTTCATTATTACGCTCCTCTTCGCTACTATAATCCATTTCATTAACGTCCGGAATCTGCTTAAAGTGCGAAACATTTCGTGTAATACGATGTCGTTCTTTGTTTTCTGCAACAACTGTCGAGCCTTTACGAGCAATCACCTTGTATGGAGTAGTATTGAATTTGGGCATTAATTTCTGCTTCTTCTCTTGTTGTACAAGAACAGTATCTCCAACCTTGATCGAACTTTCTTTGGCATTGCGATGTAAATCTGCATAGGTCTTATTGTAGATACAACGCTTCTGCTCATTATCTTTAGCTTCTTTATGCCGATTAACAATAGTGCGAGGTTTTAATGTTGGTAATGCTCCACGAACTGTTCTGTTAAACAACAATTCGGACGGTGGTACCTTGGTCGTACTATGTGGCGTTGTTCTATATTGCAATAGAAACCTGCATAGCTCTTGTTGCCATTTCTTTCCTTCTACAACTGCTGTCGTTAGCGCTTTAGCTAATGGTTGCATGAAGCGTTCGACTTCCGCGTTACCTTGTGGCCATTTTGGAGTAGAGCGAGTAAACTTTACACCCAACAATTTCAAATAACGAGAGAACTCATCTCCATTGAAAGGTGGTCCATTATCAGACGTTAATTCAAACGGTATACCATGGACAGCAAAAATCTTATCCAACTTGGAAATCACTACAGAACTTTTGGTCGAGCGAACAATTTCCACCTCTGAATAGCGGCTATATCTGTCTATGACAACCAGAAGTAGCTCGCCAGATGGAAGTGGACCAAGAAAATCAATGTTAATCTTTTGCCAAGGTGCACTTGGCATTTCCGTCATGTGGAGTGGTTCAGGAGGACTACTTCTCCCGACCGGTTGACAAGGCACACATTTTGTGATAATCTCCTTGACAAGTACATCAATGCCAGGGAACCAGATCTTTTCACGTAGAAGTGCTTTGGTTTTCTCTAATCCCTGGTGACTTACATGGGCTAAGTCAACTGCTTTCTTGTGCAAAGATTCAGGTATAACAATCTGTCACCACGTAGCATTATATTTGACGAATCAATAGACAGTTCATCTTTGACAGGTCGAAAAGGTTTAACAGTATCAGCATCCCAACGATTGAGACGAATTGCAGCTCGAAGTGCTTTTAAAACTCTGTCTTTATCTGTCTCTTCGCGAATTTCAGAAAGACTCATTGACTTTGGAACAGCGTTTTGTACTATGAATTGTACATATTCATCAGCAATCTTGCTTTGTTTTCCAGTGTTAGACGTAGAAGGGTGTCGTGATAGAAAATCAGCCTGATTAGTTGGTCCTGGTTTATACTTGACTTGGAAATTGTACGGCTGTAAGCGAAGAACCCACCGCTCAATTCTAGCACATGGTTTTGAGTTTGCCCTCTCATATAGCATTTCTAAAGGCTTGTGATCTGTTTCCAGTGTAAATGAATGACCATAAAGATATAAATGAAAATGTTCTATGGCCCAAACAATGCTAAGAGCCTCCTTCTCCGTTTGAGAGTACCGAAGTTCTACGTCTGATAATGCTCGGCTAGCATATGCAACAACTTTACCTTCTTAGACCAGGCGAGGAAGGGGGGGGTATCGTCACCCATCGAGGGAATTTGCAAGACCAACGCTATTTGGTCAATTTTGATACGCTGATTACGAAAATCGATGTTATACGGAGAAATTCGGTACCAGGAAGCCTCTATTTCACGTTCAAACCTCGTTTTCGTCCAAATTTGAACGTTGAACGAAAGTTTGTAAATGAATCGATTTTTTATCAATTTTGATGTGCTGATTTAAAAAAATTATTTTATAAATGTAAATTCAGTACCAGGAAGCCTCTATTTCGTGTCCAAGCTTCGTTTTCATCAAAATTTGAACGTTGAAAAAAAGTTTGTAAATTGTTTATTCTCATCAATTTCGATATACTGATTTCGAAAGTTGATCTCATACGGCGGAATTCTGAATGCACTGGTCCCTTTTTCATGCTGAAATCGTTTTTTTATCGTTTTCAATATTTCTAGAGTAAAATCTGCTGCACACATAGATTTGCTTTAAAAGCTTAAAAAAGATTGTGTCAAAAGGCAATATAATACGGCTAATAAACATTTAAAGTTGTTTTGAATAAACATTCTAGTATCCGTTGTCATCAGAGTCATTGCTATACTCATCCTCAAAGCAATTGTCATTCATTGGGTCAATATTGTCTTCTTCAGCATCTTGATTGATATTTAGAAGCAGCTCGGCATTATTATCTAGGTATATCTCTTTACTCCAAGATGCGTTACCGGCTGCATCCCAACCATGATCAACTGGACTGCCAATGCTTAACTCCAACTGGTCTGCATTTCTGTAAATGTTTGCAACATAAGCTAATGTAGCTTTGTGCAAATGAGATTGGCAACACACGGTGGCATTAAACTAAGTTCAAACACTTTTCCGTAAGTTTCAAAAATCTTCCAGAAACTCTTTGAGCGGGCGTCATTGGCCTTGGTGACAATGTTGAAAAACTATTTTCACTTAGTTTGTCACTTAGAAAATTAAAGAAAGCATGTAAACTTCTCCAGGACCTCAATAGCAATTGGATGGGCTGGACATCTGTTCCAAGCCTTGCAAAAGTGCTCACGAATTCGTTGCGCTTTAACATTGCTTTTCAGAATGACTTTTTCCCTTTTTTTGGAAATCATGGACACATAATCGTTGCCGGAGAATGCGTGAAGACCAACTATTGCTCGCCTTTTAATTGAAGCAATGTTGATATGATAGACAGCATGAAGCAAGACCACTGAATAAATTTTCTGTATGACAATTTAAGTAGCACAGTAAAAATCTAACTGAGATCTTTCTGGAGAACGGCTATCCAGAGGATGTTATTTCAGTTTACATTAAGGAGAAGATAGGAAATTTCTCGGCTGACGTAAAATTTGGGACCTCAAAAGTGCCCGGTCTATCTAAAACTACCCTGGATCAGTGACAGTTCCCTACGTTTTGAAAGCCAAATAAAACAGGCCATTGCAAATTGTTTCTTTGCAGTCAACCCACGTGTTGTTTATAGTACGAAAAAGGCCCTTCCGTCCATTCAAAAGGACTGCGTTCCTGCCACACAAAAAAGTTCCGTTGTATATGAATTTACGTGCCAGTGTGATTCTGGCTACGTAGGACGCACTAACCAAAGATTGGAGGATAGAATAAAACAACATGTTCCGTCTAATATTAGAAACAAAACACATCCCCAAAGAGAACAGCCACCTCGGTCTTGCAAATCTAAAATTACAACTAAAACCTGCGATTCTGCAATCAGGCAGCATATACTAGAAAACCCTGATTGTGCAAAAACTATAATGGCGACATGTTTCGGATTATTGGTAAAGCCCGATCGTCGTTCTACCTAGCAGTTTCGGAATCTACATAAGCACGAGAAAACCGCTTCTGTGTAGAAAAAAGGAGTTCGTTTTCACCTTAGGACTCCATTGGTAACATTCTCAATAGGCAAGCGGCACTGATTGGTCAAACTATACAGTCATGTGCTTCTGTTTCTGATTGGCCTATTTCGATCCACAACTAGGTATACATATTTCCTAGCGTAGAGTTTTCGATCTATGTTCTGACGTTTTAAAGTCTGAAGAGTGTCAGACGAAAAGCTTTAGTTTACTAAATGTTTGCTTTTTTCAATGCCATTTTCAAGTTTTGTACCACCAAAAGATTGTTTACAACTTTAAATGTTTATTAGCCGTTTTATATAGCCTTTTGACATAATCTTTTTCAAGCTTTTAAAGCAAATCCATGTGTGCAGCAGATTTTACTCTAGAAATATTGAAAACGATAAATAAAGGATTTCAGCATGAAAAAGGGACCAGTGCATTCAGAATTCCGCCGTATGAGATCAACCTTCGAAATCAGTATATCGAAATTGATGAGAATAAACAATTTACAAACTTTTTTCAACGTTCAAATTTTGATGAAAATGAGGTTTGAACATGAAATAGAGACTTTCTGGTACTGAATTTACATTTATAAGATAATTTTTTGAAATCAGCACATCGAAATTGATAAAAATCGATTCATTTACAAACTTTCGGTCAACGTTCAAATTTGGACGAAAACGAGGTTTGAACGTGAAATAGAGGCTTCCTGGTACCGAACTTTTCCGTATAACATTGATTTTCGTAATCAGCGTATCGAAATTGATCAAATAGAGTTGGTCTTGCAAATTCCCTTGATGGGTGACGATACCCCCCCTTCCTCGCCTGGTCTATCTGCACCACATGCGGATCTTTGAGATAGTATTCCCGACAAACCCACTGGACTGGCATCAACTGTTAACACAGTGTCCTTCTTAGCATCAAAATATGCCATAACTGGTGGTTTAGTAATAGCTGCTTTCTGTTAGAATATACAAAAAATAGAGCTATTGTTTGGTTACGAACAATGACGTTTACTTCCGCTTTTATTGCACGCTGTCATGCTGTGAGCTGTAAGAATTTACTTCGTCTAAGTTTTCGTTCGAGTTGTAATCGCCGTTATGTTATGGATGAATTTATCTTAAATCGCTTGTTTCTGTGCGTAAAACTCCTGATTTTAACAGGTTATGGGCCCAGGAGTTTTGATAAATTCGAATAGAATTTGCCACGAAGCTGACTTTCGACGATTTTAAATTCAGTGCGAATTATGGCTGCGAAACCGATGGAGTTTATGTCACAGCACATTGATAAGTTCGATGGAACGAATTTTCATTTATGGAAGTTCAAAATTCAAATGGTTCTCGAAGATAAGGATCTTTGGGGTATAGTTTCTGGCAAAGAAGTGGAACCTGCAGGGGAAGGAACCACGGAAGCTTCTGTGCAGAAATTTCGAAAGCGTGCGAGGAAAGCACTGGCGACCATTTGTTTATCGATAAGTGACAGTCAGTTATCTTTGGTTCGATCAGCGAATACAGCTGGCGAAGCGTGGTCAAAATTAGAAAATCACTATGAAGTCAAATCACTGGCTAACAAGTTGTTTTTACGAAAGAGGTATTTTACTGCGACAATGTCAGAAAATGATACAATGATGGAACACATAAACAAAATGAGAAGTTTGGCAGAGCAAATGGCTTCAGTGGGAGCGCAAGTCTCTGAAGAGGATCAAGTGGCGACTCTTTTGTGCAGTTTGCCAGATTCCTATAATAACCTTATTGTTGCACTTGAATCACGGGCAGATCAACTCACCCTAGAATTCATTATTGCCAGATTGCTACATGAAGAAAGAAAACGATCTGAAATTTCATCTGACCTTGGAATTGCGATGGAAAAGGCACTTGTTACCACGAAGGAGATGTCTAGAGTTGCTGGACACCAAGTGAAATCCACCAACAAAAAAGGGAAATGCTACAACTGCGGTTTAAAAGGACATTGGGCAAGAGACTGTAAGAAACCTAAGAAGTCAAGCGAAAGGCCGAGACAGCAAGCTAATGTTACAGAAATGGAAGCCAGGCATACTCTCTTTTGGGCAACAGCCAATACAGACAAGAAAGAAGCGAATACCTGGATTATTGACTCTGGTGCATCTCAGCACATGTCATGGTGCAAAGAAAGGATGGTGAATTTTCGTGAATTTGCTGTACCAGAGAAAGTACGCTAGGGTGACAACAGAGTTGTATTGGCACAAGGTACAGGGTCAGTTTGGGTTGAGGTCAAAGTCGAAGGGAAATGAAAGCCTGTTGAATTGGCTGAAGTGCTGTTTGTTCCAGATTTGGCAAAGAATTTGCTCTCAATCAGTGCAATTGTCAAAAGGAATTTGTCAGTGGTTTTCAACGAGGACAAATGTCTAATCCTAAATAGCGATGGAGAAACCTTGGGTTTAGGAAGAAAAGACAGAAAGTTGTTTATTCTTGACTGTCTACCAATGAATGAATTAGCACATGAAGCTAACAGTGCAGATGATTCCTTACAACTATGGCATCAGAGGTTTGGCCATTTAGGAGTGAAGAATTTGAAAACGTTGCAAGATGAGGAACTAGTTGAGGGACTAAAGTTCAATGATTCAAAAGATATGCAATTTTGTGAGGCCTGTGTCGAGGGAAAACAAACACGAAACTCATTTCCTAAAGGTCAAGCTACACATGCTACTGAGCTACTAGAGATTGTGCACAGTGATGTATGTGGGCCAATGCAAACAACCAGTCTGGGTGGACATCGATATTTTGTTACCTTCATCGATGATAAATCAAGATTTACTGCAATATACTTTGTAAAAAACAAAGATGAAGTTCTTCAAACGTTCAAAGAGTTTGAAGCCATGGCAACAAAAATCACTGGACAGAGAATCAAAAATCTACGATCAGATAATGGTGTGGAGTATAGTTCCAAGGAATTTTATGATTTCTTGACACTCAAAGGTATTTCAAAGCAGAGAAGTGTCCCAAAAACACCAGAACAGAATGGGGTCGCAGAGAGAATGAACAGAACCATTCAAGAGACTGCAAGGTCAATGCTGCATGCTGCTAAATTAACAAATGATTTTTGGGGAGAAGCAGTTGCAACAGCAGTCATTTTGAGGAATCGTAGTCCCACTAAAGCAGTGAAGGAAATGACTCCATATGAAAGTTTTTATGGAAGAAAACCTGATGTTGCACATTTGAAAGTATTTGGATGTGATGCTTACATGCACATTCCAAAAGAGCTCACAAAGAAATTTGATTCAAGATCTAGAAAGTGCATCTTTGTTGGGTACAGCCTTTACAGAAAGGCGTATCGTCTATTTGATCCAAGAACAAAGAAACTTTATGAATCTAGAGATGTTGTTTTTGTTGAAAATGAGTTCAGAGGTCGTATTCAACATCAAACAGTAGAAACAAAGAAGATAGATTCTACTGTTAAACCAGTTTTCAAATCTGATGAAGAACAACTAGAAACTGAGTATGATGAAAGAGTTGCAGACCTTGAAACAGATAATGAAAACAATCGAAATGCGGAAAGTCAAGATGCTGAAGACTTGCAAGAGCCTAGACGCTCAAACCGTACAAGAAAGCCTCCAGAAAGAGACGGTTTCATTACTGGTGATTGGTGGGAATTTGAAGAGTCTTTAAATGCTGATACTTATGAGAATACTGAAGAACCTACAACAATTCAAGAAGCATTGAATTCATCTGCAAAAGTAAAGTGGAAAGAAGCCCTTGATAGTGAATACACATCACTTATCAAGAACAGAGCTTGGAATCTTGTTGAACTCCCAAAGGGACGTAAACCAGTTGGATGTCGTTGGGTCTTCAAGATTAAACATGATGCTAATGGAGCAGTTGAGAGATATAAAGCACGTCTTGTTGCTAAAGGCTATTCTCAGGAAGAAGGTATTGATTATGAAGAGACATTCTCTCCTGTAGCAAGATACACATCAATTCGCTCAGTACTTGCTATTGCAAATCAGTTGGATTTAGAACTGCATCAAATGGATGTCCAAACAGCGTTTCTTAATGGAGAACTAGAAGAAGAGATTTACATGTTACAACCAGAAGGCTACAAAGAAAAAGGCAAAGAAAACTTTGTTTGCAAGTTGAATAAAAGTATTTATGGACTGAGGCAAGCATCAAGATGTTGGTTTAAAACAATGGATGCATACATGATAAATAACGACTACGAGCAATGCCAAGCTGATTCTTGTTTGTATGTCAATCGTGTGGGAGCAGAATTTATAATCATTGCTTTATATGTCGATGATATGCTGTTAGCTTGTAGCAGTAAGCAGCTATTGCAAAATGAGAAAGAAGCATTGCAAAAACGGTTTTGCATAAAAGATCTGGGTGAAGCTCGTTATTGTCTTGGAATTCAGATTGAACGTAACAGAGCTGAAAAAAGGATGTTGCTGCATCAAAGCACATATCTTTCAAATTTGCTATGGAAATATGGAATGCAAAATGGTAAAGAAGTATCAACACCACAAGTGACAGGTTCAACACTACTTGCAAATGAAGGCGATCCTGTTGATAAGAAGAGATATCAAGCACTTATTGGAAGTCTTACTTATGCAGTTACAGCAACAAGACCAGACATTGCACAAGCTCTTGGATCTGTCAATCGATTTAGTTCTAACCCAAGTGGAGAACATTGGCAAAGTGTCAAACGTATCTTACGTTACATCAAAGGTACACTAGACTGGGGAATTCAATTTGATGGTTCAAAAGAAGAGGGAGTACAACTTAGTGGATTTGTTGATGCAGACTGGGGAGGTAACGTAAATGGACGTAAATCTCAGTCTGGCTTCATGTTTACAATCTGTGGTGGAGTTGTCAGTTGGGCAAGCAAGAAGCAAACCAGCGTAGCTCTCTCCTCAACCGAAGCAGAATACGTTGCAGCCTGTCTAGCTACCAAGGAGGCAGTATGGCTTCGCTCACTACTTGCTGACTTGAATTTTACTCAAGAAGAGCCTACAGTTGTTCAGGAAGACAATCAAGGAGCAATCGCGATGTCTAAAAATCCGAAGTTTCATGCTAGAACAAAACACATAGACATCAAGCACCATTTCATCAGAGAAAAAGTGGAGAACGGTTAGTTAATTTTAAAGTACTGTCCTACTAACGATATGATTGCTGATATGCTCACTAAG
>NW_027019328.1:10683712-10702513 GCF_013076305.1 Rhopilema esculentum | reverse complement strand
CTTGATAACTGCACAGAGGAAGAAGAACAAGACGTTGATAAGTGCACAGAAGAAGAAGAACAAGACGTTGATAAGTGTACAGAAGAAGAAGAACAAGACCTTGATAAGTGCACAGACGAAGAAGAACAAGACCTTGATAAGTGCACAGAAGAAGAAGAACAAGACCTTGATAAGTGTACAAAAGAAGAAGAACAAGACCTTGATAAGTGCACAGAAGATAAAGAACAAGACCTTGATAAGTGCACAGAAGAAGGAGAACAAGACCTTGATTAGTGCACAGAAAAAGAAGCATAAGATCTTGATAAGTGAACAGAAGAAGAAAAACAAGACCTTGATAAGTGCACAGAAAAAAAGAATAAGACCTTGATAAGTGGACAGAGGAAGTAGAAACAGACCTTGATAAGTGCACAGAAGAAGAAGAGCAAGACCTTGATAAGTGCACAGAAGAAGAAGAACAAGACCTTGATAAGTGCACAGAAGAAATGAAGACCTTGATAAGTGCACAGAAGAAAAAGAACAAGATCTTGATAAGTGTATTAAAGAAAAAGACAAGACCATGATAAGTGCACAGAAGAAGAAAAAGAAGTCCTTGATATGTGCACAGAAAAAAATGATAAGACCTTGATAAGTAAACATGAGAAGAAGAAGAACAAGACCTTGATAAGTGTACAGAAAAAGAAGAATAAGACCTTGATAAGTGCACAGAAGAAGAAGAACAAGACTTTGATAAGTGTACAGATAAGGAAGAACAAGACCTTGATAAGTGCACAGAAGAAGCAGAACAAGAACTTGATAAGTTTACAGAAGAAGAAGAACAAGACCTTGATAAGTGTACAGAAAAAGAAAAACAAGCCCTTGATAAGTGCACAGAAAAAGAAGAACAAGACCTTGATAAGTAACAGAACAAGAAGAACAAGACCTTGATTAGTGTACAGAAGAAGAAGAACAAGACCTTGATAAGTGCACAGAAGAAGGAGAACAAGACCTTGATAAGTGTACAGAAGAAGAAGAACAAGACCTTGATAAGTGCAAAGAAGTAGAAGTACAAGACCTTCATAAGTGTACAGAAGAAGAAGAAAAGGCCCGATAAGTGGACAGAGGAAGAAGAACAAGTCCTTGATCAGTGCATAGAAAAAAAAGAATAAGACCTTGATAAGTGCACAGAAGAAAAAGAACAAGACCTTGATAAGTGCACAGAAGAAAAAGAACAAGACCTTGATAACTGCACAGAAGAAGAAGAACAAGACCTTGAGAAATGCACAGAAGAAATAGAACCTCACCTTGATATGTTTACAAAAGAACAAGAATAAACCTTGATAAGTGCACAGAGGAAGTAGAACCATACCTTGATAAGTGCACAGAAGAAGAAGAACAAGACCTTGATAAGTGCACAGAAGAAGAAGAACAAGACCTTGATAAGTGCACAGAAGAAAAGAAGACCTTGATAAGTGCACAGAAGAAGAAGAACAAGATCTTGATAAGTGTATAAAAAAAAAGGACAAGACCATGATAAGTGCACAGAAGAAGAAAAAGAAGTCCTTGATATGTGCACAGAAAAAAAGGATAAGACCTTGATAAGTGCACAGAAGAAGAAAAACAAGACCTTAATAAGTGCACAGAAAAAAAATAAGACCTTGATAAGTGCACCGAAGAAGAAGAACAAGACCTTGATATATGCACAGAAGAAGAAGAACAAGACGTTGATAAGTGTACAGAAGAAGAAGAACAAGACCTTGATAAGTGCACAGAAGAAAAGAAGACCTTGATAAGTGCACAGAAGAAAAAGAACAAGATCTTGATAAGTGTATAAAAGGAAAAGACAAGACCATGATAAGTGCACAGAAGAAGAAAAAGAAGTCCTTGATATGTGCACAGAAAAAAAGGATAAGACCTTGATAAGTGCACAGAAGAAGAAGAACAAGACCTTGATAAGTGTACAGAAAAAGAAGAATAAGACCTTGTTAAGTGCACAGAAGAAGAAGAACAAGACCTTGATAATTGTACAGAAAAAGAAAAACAAGCCCTTGATAAGTGCACAGAAAAAGAAGAACAAGACCTTGATCAGTGCACAGAACAAGAAGAACAAGACCTTGATAAGTGTACAGAAGAAGAAGAACAAGACCTTGATAAGTGCACAGAAGAAGGAGAACAAGACCTTGATAAGTGTACAGAAGAAGAAGAACAAGACCTTGATAAGTGCAAAGAAGTAGAAGTACAAGACCTTCATAAGTGTACAGAAGAAGAAGAAAAGGCCCGATAAGTGGACAGAGGAAGGAGAACAAGTCCTTGATCAGTGCATAGAAAAAAAAGAATAAGACCTTGATAAGTGGACAGAAGAAAAAGAACAAGACCTTGATAAGTGCACAGAAGAAAAAGAACAAGACCTTGATAACTGCACAGAAGAAGAAGAACAAGACCTTGAGAAATGCACAGAAGAAGAAGAACCTCACCTTGATATGTTTACAAAAGAACAAGAATAAACCTTGATAAGTGCACAGAGGAAGTAGAACCAGACCTTGATAAGTGCACAGAAGAAGAAGAACAAGACCTTGATAAGTGCACAGAAGAAAAGAAGACCTTGATAAGTGCACAGAAGAAGAAGAACAAGATCTTGATAAGTGTATAAAAAAAAAAGACAAGACCATGATAAGTGCACAGAAGAAGAAAAAGAAGTCCTTGATATGTGCACAGAAAAAAAGGATAAGACCTTGATAAGTGCACAGAAGAAGAAAAACAAGACCTTAATAAGTGCACAGAAAAAAAATAAGACCTTGATAAGTGCACCGAAGAAGAAGAACAAGACCTTGATATATGCACAGAAGAAGAAGAACAAGACGTTGATAAGTGTACAGAAGAAGAAGAACAAGACCTTGATAAGTGTATAGAAGAAGAAGAACAAGACCTTGATAAGTGGACAGAAGATAAAGAACGAGACCTTGATAAGTGCATAGAAGAAGAAGAACAAACCTTGATAATTGCACAGAAGAAGAAGAACAAGACGTTGATAAGTGTACAGAAGAAGAAGAACAAGACCTTGATATATGCACAGAAGAAGAAGAACAAGACCTTGATAAGTGCACAGAAGAAGAAGAACAAGACCTTGATAAGTGTATAGAAGAAGAAGAACAAGACCTTGATAAGTGGACAGAAGATAAAGAACGAGACCTTGATAAGTGCATAGAAGAAGAAGAACAAACCTTGATAAGTGCACAGAAGAAGAAGAACAAGACGTTGATAAGTGCACAGAAGAAGAAGAACAAGACCTTGATAAGTGCACAGAAGAAGAAGAACAAGACCTTGATAAGTGCACAGAAGAAGAAGAACAAGACCTTGATAAGTGTATAGAAGAAGAAGAACAAGACTTTGATAAGTGCACAGAAAAAAAAGAATAAGACCTTGATAAGTGGACAGAAGAAGAAGTACAAGACCTTGATAAGTGCACAGAAGAAGAAGAACAAGACCTTGAAGAGAAGACCGAAGCAAAAGTTGAAATAGGAAAGTCTGAAGAGAAGTCTGAAGAAATGGATGTGGATGATTGGAGTGACCTGAATAGCAAAGCATGGGATGAACTCGATGAACCCATGGAAATTATATCTTGAAAACCTTTCTCATTAATTAATTCACCAAAGTGAACTTATTAATTGTTATTTGTTTTATTCAGAAAATAATATAAAGCTATAAAAGGATGCTATGTTTGTCTTAATTTTTTCAAAATCTTTTATTGATGCTCGAAGTGTAAGTAAAAAAGACATTATAAAAATGATTTAATTAGTTACAACTAGAAAGGATAAGCGTAGGAGGAAGAAGAGATCTGCAAATAAGAAGAAGAAGAGAAAAGTGAATCGAGAACATAAAATCACTTTAAGAAAAAGCTTTCAGGCCAAGGAGCTTGGAATAAAGCAATTAATATAATTGGAAAAACATTAATTAAAGGTGCTATAGTACCGCGCTTGTTAATGAAAGTAGCAGGATAACTTATAAAGGAGAAACGCAATCGTAAACGTTTAATTTGGTGAAAGTAAATGGGTGGAACAGCAGCAACAATAGCAATAGATGAGGGGTTAGACGCAGCATTCCAAGATGATAATGAGCTTGATAATGCTCTTAAAGTTATAGGTGGTAAAGGAAAGTATAAAAGAAGGAAGATTAAATTCCCAAGGAGAAGAAATCTAAAACTCAGCTAAACAAGCTATTAAGGAAGGGTTGAAGCAGGGAGGGAAAGCAAAAGCACGAAATGCGACAAAGAAGCATTAAAACGGGTAGCTATTCAAAGTGCTAAATCACTTGCAAAGGGAGCAGCAGCAGCAGGAGCTGGGGTAGCCGTAGATGCAAGCATTCAGAAAATTAGAGGGTCAGGGAAAAGATAAAAGGAATGAAGTCACGGTCTAGAAGAAGAAAAAGCTCATGAAACAAAAGACAAAAAGAAAATCAATTAGTACAAAGGAATTGAAGATACCCTGTACTTTAAAACGAAAATTTTTTCGAGATATTTAAGAAATGTTTAAAGCAAAGATTATAAAAGCGTTTCTATTTATCTTAAGGTTCTTAGCAAATATTACTCAATGTACACTTTTTAGAGGAAGGAGACGAGATAGGATGGGTATGAGGTGTTCCATGCAAAATAAAGGAAGCTTCTTTTCAAAATGATAGTGTTACATAGCAATAGAGTTGATGTAGTTACTTAATAACAACTATGATGTAAAGTTACTAATTCAAACAGTGGACCATTGTGGAAATGATTTTTCAAACTGCATTCTGATTGGTTGATACGATTTTCACACATTCGAATTGCTGACATGATTTTTCAATGTGATATATAAGGAGTTGATTTGGATTTCAAAAACTCAGTTGAGACTTGTAACTGTGAAGAGCAGCCGTGTTTTTGAAGCTCTTCAGATTAGTGAATCAGTTGAGACTTGTAGCTATGGAGAGCAGACGTGTTTTTGAAGCCCTTCAGATTAATGAATCAGTTGAGAGTTGTAGCTGTGGAGAGCAGACGTGTTTTTTGAAGCTCTTCAAATTAGCAGGAAGCAATGGCAACTCCAAAGAAGAAGGGTGAAATGTTCAAAGTGCATTTTCATAATAATGAAAACTCTAACATGCACACAGATTTCAACATTGCATACAGTGCAGAAGATAGATGGGTGTTGACTACCGAGGATGTGTTTAAAGACAAACAAGTGAAGAAGTCTATGACATTTGATATTGACGCTCTCAAGTCATTGCTAAAAATTGTTAATGAATCATTCACACTGACAAAAGATGAGAATATCCAATATCATGATGAAGACAGCGCAACATTGATGGAGAAAAACCATCAAAGTGTGATAACCAAGACATATGCAGGGCAAACCACAAAGATTCTAACTCTCTTAACACATGTACTGCAAAAGAGAGATGATGAAGCAGTTGACAAATTGGAGATTTACATTTCCAAGTATGGAGAGGGGGAATGCAAACCATGCGTGGCAGTTCGCAGATGGAAAGGTGATAAACCATCAAAGATAAGCATCACATTGAAAGAGCACATGCTTAAAGATTTCAGAGTGAAAGCAGAGTATATTCTATCATGGATTGATTCACAGGTAAATTCCAATAAGTTGAAGAGAGCATACCACACAGAAGAGCAAGAAGAGGAGGTGGTTCAAAGCTGATGAGAGTAAGCATGTTGATGATGAAGGTGTAGAAGTTGATCAACCAACCAATGATGATAAAGGTAAATCAAAGAAAGGCAAAGGTGTTAGAAAATTATCAATTCCAAAAGGGTTGGTGAAACAAAAAGTACGCAGTTTGGATGAGCGTAATGAGAAGCTGTCAGATTGCATTCAAGAAGCATACAAAGTGATTCTAATGAAGTATATTAGACTGAAAGGTGCAGAGTTTTGCCAAAAGAGATGTTCGCCCGACAACCTACACAATAATGATTGCATTGAAGTTAACGTCTTTAAGTTTGTAACATTCCATGTTTCATAAGCAAATGATAACATGCTCAACGAGGGGAGAGAACAGTTCAAAAGCAGCATGATTGGTGAACTGAAGAAGAGTAAGAAATTTGCCAGTTTGAAATCATACGACACACATGTACATACAATCCTTGATAGTGTGTATGATGGTATGACGCAGAGGAAAGGTGCTGTCTATAACATAAAGGATGCATCGACATTTCTACTCAATGTTCTTCTGAGGATGATATATTCACTAGTTGAATCACAATAACTTTACAAACAATCGTTGTTGTTGTAGCACATTTTTCTATATAAGCAAGTTGTTGTTGTAGAATAAGTTCGCTTGTTGAATATAAAAATGAATTATGATTTAAGATTCAAAGCGCCTTTTTCTTTGATTCTATCTGGTGTAAATGGTAGCGGTAAAACAACGTGGGTTGAAAATTTATTAAAACATTATAATGTAATCATCAACAATGGAAGAGAGTACCTAAACTTGTTGTGGAACTCAGGAACAGAACAGCCGGATCTATTCAAGCGCGTTGAGAAGATTTTTGATGGTCATACTAGATTTATTACGAAGTTACCTGAAAACTTGTACACAGAAATTGAAAAAATGAATAAAAAATGACAATAATTATAGATGACTTAATGCATGAAATTAGTAATTTAAAAGACATTGGGAAATTATCCACCAATGAGAGATCACATTTAAATGTTAATGTAATTGTCATGATGCAGAATCCGTTCCCAAGAGGAACTGAGATGAGAAACCTTGCACTCAACACACGATATCAAGTATTATTTAAGAATCCAACAGATAGAAGACATATAAGATTTCTAGCACAACAAACTATGCCTACATGCTCTAATATATTCTTGAACATTTATAATGATGCAACTGCGAGGTTATATGGATATTTATTATGTGACTTCACACAATCAATAGATGAAAATTTACGGTTGCGGACGAAAATATTCCCTAAGGAAGCTCCTATGATTGTCTTTAGACCAAAAAACTATAAATAGCATCGCAATATGATTAAACCAAAGCGGTATTTATCACAATCGCAACAATGGGTGATTATGAAAAATTAGTTATGATACCAATGGAGAAATATAAAGTTGATTATAAGTTGAAGAGTGCAGGTAAAGTTATTAATTCTGTTAAAGCAGATGGTAAAGCAAGCGAGCCTCTTAAAGCAGATGGAAAAGCTGTGAGTTCCAAATCCAATAAAGAAAAAGACAAAACTAAAGTAAAGAATAGAAGAAGAGGGGAAAAGAAATCGATAAAAGGCCGATCAGTTAGAAGCGGAAAGAAGAAGAAGAAACACATAGCTAATGATGTTGGACAAGATCGGTTAATAGAGATGTTAATTGATTTGATGTAATTATAAAGTCAAATACAATCGTTGTATTATATGTTATTTTTCTTTCAATAAAATTGACATTGAAGCGTTATATTCAAACCCTGCGATCCCCGGATCTTTGGGTGGGTTGGACCGTGCATATCGTGAATTTAAGAAATTAATTCCAAAGTTAACAAGAAAAGATGTTCAAGAATGGAGTAAGACAAGTCTACAATGCCTGCCAAAAGTCTTGGAACACTGACATCAATTTCCAAGGTCAAAACCAATCACCCCCCTCTCCCCCACGGAACAATGTTGGTTTACTATCAAACGGGTTAGGATTTTAGGAAGCACTTTCTTTTGTGCTTCTTTATTGATATTTCTCTAAATCATCAACATTGTTTGAGGGGGAAGGGGGCGGAAGTAGCAATTTTTTTTCATGAAAGGAATGAAAGATATCAAATGCAGCGTAAATTGGTGGGTGTTCCAAGTACTTTTGGCAGGCATTGTAGCATATTCCCTACATAGACCAAGTAGGAGAAAATTCAAACGTGAAAGGATAATGACGAATAACATTGATTATCTTTGGGAATGTGATCTAGTTGATATGGCACATCTGAAGAAGGAGAATGATAATGTAACATCCTTATTAACATGCATTGACACGTTTAGTAAATATGCTTGGGCTATGCCTTTGAAACGAAAAACTTCAAGTGAAGTTATTGAAGCATTCAAAGAGATCATGGCTCATGGGAGAAAACCAAAAAAATTACGATCTGATTGAGGTAGTGAGTTCATAAACAAGGATTTCCAGCAATTATTAAAGAAGCAAAACATTGCATTTTACACTGCAAACAATGAAGTTAAAGCTGCAATTGTTGAACGATTTAATAGAACATTGAAAGGACGCATGCATCGCTATTTCACAGCAAAGAATACATTAAGATATGTTGATAATCTTTAAGACTTTGTTTCATCATATAACAACACATAACATAGATCTATAGGCATGCACCCTCCACGGTTAATGTTGAAAATGTTAGGACAGTGAGGAATAGGTGGTTCCCAGAGGTAAGAAAAAGGAGGAGGAGGAGACTAAACAATTACAATGTTGGTGATTATGTGCGATTAAGTTTGAAGAAGAAAATGTTTGAAAAGGGGTACTAGGAGAATTTTACTGAGGAAATATTCAAGATTGCAAAGGTGTTTAACACTAGAAGTCCTACAATGCATGAAGTTGAAGATTTGAATGGTGAAAAGATATCTGATCGTTTTTACGATGATGAATTACAAAGAGTGTATTTACCCAAAACATTTGTAGTTGAGGAAATATTAAAACGCAAAAGAAAAAAGGGGAAAAATTTCTATTTAATAAGGTGGCGTGGATACCCGCCAACATTTGATGAGTGGGTTGAAGAAGGACAATTGGAAGCAATATGATTGATGAAGAATTTGATTTGGTGCTCCCATCTGGGTTTAGCAATGATGTCAATAAACTAGTTGATTATAGAGTTACATTACCACATGTGTTGAAGTTGAATCCTAAACGAAGATAGGAAATGGCATTGCTCCAGATGACTTCACCTGATAAAGGGTTGGGGAGTTTATATGATCAATATTGGTTTACTCTTTCATACAAATTTTTATTGATAACTGATCCAGATGGCCGAGTAATTAAACTTAATTGAAACGGTAATCGTATGCAAAAAATTTATCTCGGCAAAGAAGCAATGGAAACGAAAGACAATATAGCAATCTAAAAAGAATTTAAGCGGCTATTCAATGAAAGAGTATTTAGCTATAAAGAATTTGGTTATACCATTAAAGACATCGTAGAAGTGCATTTATTCAATGGTCGAATTGAATTTCTCATTACAGAAGATCTTGGAAAAGCGGGGTATTGGGATGTCCCTGGTGAGAGAGCAACAATGTTAGAATCAGCAAGTATTGTAATGAATTTTTCAAGACCATTAGCATATTTCCTAGGTCTAGAGGAAGACCTCGAGTTAACACCACCCATTTGAAGACAAGTGTTATTTCTTAGCAAATATGATTAATGACTTTCATTTAACGTGCTCGCTTGAAGAAGATGGTAAAGGCTTTAGTTCAAATATTAAGCTGAAAGAGCCACTTCATCTACACGGGAAATGAGAATTTGCATTAGTAGAAATGATTTCAGAGTTAAGAAATAGAATTGAATTAAATGAAGCAAATACCTCTGCGAATTATTGGGGTTATAATATGTTTTTGTAGTTGGTACTGTAAAAGCTGGTTATGATGATGTGAATGTGAGAATTGCAATTTCCGATGAATACACTAAAATGTGGAACAAAGCCGCTGATAAAAGAGAGCATTATACTGTTTTAAGAAAACTAGCAGGAGCTCTTAGAAATAAACCAGCATCAGGTACAGCACATGAATTTACAATGGGTGAAATAGTATCAATGTTAAATGAAGACATCAAAGATCATGAGGAAAGTATGAAAACAAGGGTTGAGGAACTTGGACTCCATTGAGAAGGTGTTCCAAAGTTATTAGTGTTTAATAATAGGAAAATAAAGATTGAATTCCCCAAGTATATAAAGATGATTGGTATTGGCAAAAATCTTTGTAAGCTACTTGATTCATTAACATCCTCGAAGAATTTAATACCAACTATAACATTTTGTGTAAGCGAAAAGCTGTTCCAATATTTTGTCCTTTCATTGGGAAGTATCAGGAACGCCTGCTCCATGAATATCGGTTTAATGGGCTTGAACCTCTTTCATATGTTGTTAGTGATGAAGACTTTCAAGTTAATTCAGCTGGGAAAAATATGTTTATATATTGCACACTACTTGACTACAGAATAG
The DNA here is from genome assembly GCF_013076305.1 of Rhopilema esculentum. Next base: position 10,692,367 of record NW_027019328.1, on the reverse strand, counting down.
TTGGATCAATTACGACACCACTACTACGATTTACGCCTCTCAAGATTGACAAGCATACGATTGATTCGATAGACTTTGAGAACTTATTCTACTATCCATTGTTGTATAACGACATTAACGAGTTTCGTACAAAAGTTTTGAATGCGTTGGGGCAAGAGATAAGGTTTTATAACACAAGACCAACATTCTTGTTACATTTTAGTCGAAGAGATGTATAATTATCCAATTTACAAATCATCACAGAATTACAAATCTTTTCCTCTATATATCTATGATAAAAAATATGGAAGAGGATCATTGAGGAAAACATATAATTTTCCAATATACAAATTGGGGAACATGCAACAACCAAAAAAATCAATTGTATATTCAATTCACAAACAACAACAAGGTAGAGGTGTTGGTTCTATGCTTAAAAAGGTAAATCCATTTGTAAGAAAGTTGATTCAAAAAACCAAACCTAAACTTCAAAAAGTTATTAAGAAGGCATCTCCCAAGTTGAGAAAAGTAGTAAAGAGGAAAATAGCTCCCGTATTAAAAAGGCAGGGTAAAAAGGCCATCAATAAAATAATTGCAGGGGAAAATGTTAAAGATGCTGTTACAAAAGCAGCACAAAGTTCAATTGATAGAATTGAAAAGAATGTTGCAAAGGAGATAGAAACTGGTGTTGATGCGGTTGCAAGTGATGTTGCTAAAAAGGTTATTGCAAACCCCACCATTAAAAAGGTTATTGTAAACCCGGTTGTTAAGAAAGCAATTGATGCTGATGGTGGTGTGATCAACGCAAGTGTTGCTGTTAAGAAGAGTGGTAAGAGAAGTAGGCGGCGGGTAATAACCTCTAAGGTATATACTCGTAGACATGGTAGACTAGATAAAACTATAAAAGGAGATGGTGGTAGTGGAAATCGTAAGCGAGTTCGAAGAGCGCAAACAACGAGCCGTCAATTGCGAAAATCTTTGTTGAAGAAATTATTGAAGAAGAAGTTGATGATAAAATGAGTCTTACAGTAAGTTACATGGACTGCCCAAATGAGAGTCTTGATCTATTTTCTAAACCATCAGTTCAAAGTGAAGTGTTATACTTTAAAGAAGTTGGATATTCCCCACAAACAGCATCACTCAATGCATCAAAACAGACAGTTCTTTTTGACATTGCAGCACAAAACGATCACATGATTGATTTGAATCATTCTTATTTTTTTACAAGCCTGTCATTGAAAAAATCTGACGGTGCAAACATTGGAAAGACTGAAACTGAGAATATTGGTGTTATTAATAACATTAGACAATCTTTATGGAAACAAATAGAACTGGTTTGAAATGACACCCCTGTAACAGAATCAAATGCAATGTATGCATATCAATCATTTATGGAAACAGTTTTAACATATGATGAAACTAGAGCTAAGAATTACTTGATGTTAACAAACTTTGTTGCTGATGAGCCGGGTAGGGAGGATAAATAACATCCAACTAATATTGATGCGCAGAAAAATTCTGGGTTGAATGCTAGATCCAAACCATTTGATGCTGGATTCAAGATAATATCTTCAATGGAAAAATTCCAAATAGATTACTTTTTGGACTTGTTGAGAATAGTGCATATAACGGCGCTCTTGCAAAAAACCCATTCAATTTTGGACATCATAGGCTTAACAATGTTCAAGTAACAGTTGATAATCAGGAAATGTCACCACCTCTAAGGTTGGGGTATGCTACACAAGACTACCTTGATGCATACAATCGCCTAACATCAACACTTGGTAACTATCCAAGTCTAATTGGATACAATTCATTTGATCAAGGATTAACCATATATGGCTTTGATTTAACCCCTAAAGGAAATTGTGATGATGAGCAATATTTAATGAAGAGGGAGGGTAATCTGCGTATCAACATAAATTTTGGAATCGCACCAACAACATTGTTAAATATTGTTATATTAGGAGAGTTTGACAGGGTAATTCAAATTGATGCACACAAGAACGTAATTCGTGATTGGTAAAAATGGATGATGTTTCTATAAACTAATTACTTAAGGGACGTGAAAAACTTTCTAATTTCCATGGTGTGTTTGGGAAAGATGAGATAAAAAATATCAAGATTCACACCCTACCATGCTCATTCATTTTCAATGAGGATGATTTCGCTGGTCGAGGAACTCATTGGGTTGCTGTTTACATCGACGAGGATAATACATTGGATTTTTATGATTCTTTTGGTGAAAAACCTAAAATTAAAGAGTTGAAAGATTTCATTAAACCATTCAACCTCAATTATAACAAGATTCAAATTCAATGAGATAAAAGCGCAACGTGCGGGCAGCATTGCATATTATTCTTAATTCACAGATCAAGAGACATGTCAATAACTTCCATAATAAATAAATATTTTAATAAAAATTGGAAGTTACAGAGTGACTTATATGTCTATTATCATGTTAAGAGACGTTATGGATTATAGATTTACTGTTGTTGTTCAAATTATCAGCGTTCTAATTATTGATTGTTCATTCTGACTGTGCTTAATGTCTGGTGTCCGTGCGCGAGTGTGTTAAATCCATCGTTTAGGATATATCTTTTATCGTCGAATGGGTTTGAAGATATTTTCATTCTCTCAGTGCTGTGAAAGACATGTCTGTGCGATTCAATATTCCTTTGTTGATGTCTGAATATTCTTTCCTCCTTTAAAATCTCAATGTAATTTTCATGTACTATCTCCCGCTTAACAACATTCTTCTTGATGCCTTTTGCTTTCTTTATTCCAACTCCATCCTTTATCATACAGCTGTACATCTTTGATCTCAAGCCGATAAACTCTTCCATTGCTACCCCGCCTAGTTCATCTTTCATTTTCCCAATGACCTTTTTTATTCTCTGTTGAATAATTTTCATGCTCTTTGTCATAATTACTGAAATCAAACTTGTCTGCATGTTCTTTCAATATTTTATTTACAGCATATTGAGGCATTGGGATGTGGTAAATGAAGCTGTCAGTGTCCATGTAGCATAATTGCACATTTGGGAGGTTGGGTTTTGCAAAATTGTAATGGAAATCATACATCAAGATCTTGCTAATGTCCAGTATGCTAAAACCAACGTAGATGGGCTTGCGTAGTGTGACGGTTTTCTTCTTTTTCATCACAATAAGCGTGTTTTCGTTGATTTCAAAAACCCTATAGAAAATGGGGTTTCGCACCCATCTTATTAATTGTTCTTTACCAGTGCATATTTCATATGTGCTGTGGTTTCTTACATTTTCCATTGTCTTCCCAAACACTGCATTATTCATTAGCTTGAAGAAGTCTTTCTCAAAATCATTCTTGGCGTTGGTTCTTTTCTGTGTGTTGAAATCAATGTAATCTTTCAACCAGGTGCTTTGTTTGAACTCCACAATGTTATGCACCTTTGTTACAACCAATCCGAGATTCAAGCACTGTCTCAATGCATCGCCGTGAATGATGTACCTTTTTTGTCATACAAGTTGGGTTTTGGAGTTGTTTTATATTTCTCATTGTTGAACAGTTTTTGATGCATTTTAGTTTGGAATTCCGACAGCATTTCCTCCGCAACTTTTAACCTCTCAGTTGCTAGAGGTAGATCCGAGTGGGCATCAAGCAGGTGTGTTGGATACTGCAAGTCAACTTTGAATATGTATCCAATGTCTTGGTTGGGATTTGACAATATTTCAGCAACATTTACATTTTGCACATTGTCAAGCATTTTGAATCCTCCATATGGCAGCGGTTGTGACATTGCCCATCCATACAAGTTGTTAGCATCGAGGTACATAAGTGTGCTGTTTTCATCAGTCTTTGCATGTCGTTTGATTGCTACTGATATCCCACCTCTAATCCCCTGCTCAACCATGAGATAGATGTCGCTCTTCTCCTTTGATAATAGTTCAAGAGTAACATCTGTTTTGAGGAGCATTGCATCCCATGCTAATCCTGGAAGTGATATGTTGCATGCGGGATCCAGAGAGTAGGATTCAAGGCTTTGGCGTCTAAATGATTGGGAGACATCTGTGAGTAGTAAGACATCTGTTGCTAAGTACAATTCGTGAGAGTCCTTAAATGTTTGACAGTTGAAGAATTCCCATACTCGTTTCGCATGTTCATATTCATCATCAGTGATGTGGGAATCATTCAGTTTGCTGTAGAAGCAGTCTTTGGTTGGTAATGAAGTGTTTTGTAGTTTAAATGCATCATTCATCCAATCATATGGGTACACACCCTTTCTTGTGATCATGTCAAACGCTTCCTCTACATGTCGAATTTCTATGTCGCTCTGAGGTTGTTGGGAATTACTAAGTCTTTGTTGCAGATATTCCCTCACAGATTTAAATTCGTCCTTTGGAAGATTTCCTGCAAGTGTTGCTAGGCTAGAGCTAAGGAAGCTAAGTGAGTCAATGTACTTAAGTCCTTCAATTTTTGCCGAGATGATCTTTTCAGAACTTGTTGCAATTATGTGGGTGTATCGATTATCCAGATTCCATAGAATGTGATGCATGTCATAGCCTTTGAGGTTGTGGAAAACTATTGGAATCGTGTGGGTTTTGGCGATTATGTTTAAGTTGTTTCGATTGCAGTGGCTGCATGCGGCACCTCTATACTGTCCTGTGATGTGGCAGTGATCCTTCACCTTGCACAAATTTGCATCATTCATGTTAAAGGATGTGGTGCAGCAGTAACAATTGGTTGCTTCGTTGTAGTTCTTTAACTGTTCCTCAGTAAGAGCAACCATTGGTATTGTTTTCTTGAATATTTCCCTTATTTTCCAATTGTAATAATCCATTTGTAAAAGAAATTGCTCTATGCAATCTTCCCCTGTGTAAATCTCTACAGTGTGAGACCATTTAGTGTCAATGGATTCAATGTGGAATGCATAGCTAATCGGCACGTGTTCTTGGTATATTGTCGAACCATTTGGGATGTCTTTCAATATGCATTCGAAATCGGCATAAATGATAAATGGTAAAATCATTTTGTTCTTAAAGTTTTAGAATTTTAGTTCATTGTCCTCTGGGTATTTTACTGCCTGGATATATTCGTTGGGTGTGCAAAATTCACTGTGTTTCTTCAACGTTTCTTCTTTAATAAACGTGTTCATGCAAATGTCACAGTACAATCGCTTGTTACGATGTTTATGTCCCTTTTGCCCATAAAGTAACCTACTCATGTTTTTAATCCACGTGTAGTGAACATCCCCATTCTCATTCTCTAGCAACAGCAAGTTCACGTGTTTGGTTTTCTTCTCCTTGGTTATTCTAAACGGTATGATTGGTGATTTCTTATACTTTTTATTCTTCTTCTTACTGTCGATGTTATTCAAGGATATGTTGTTGCTTATTTCAAACTTTACCAGCATCGTCTCGTTTCCTGGGTTTACAGGGAATTTTAGGCAGCTTGTGTCCAACTCGTGTTCGTATGGTTTGTATTTATTAACTCTTGCAACGTTCTTTTCTGCTGGATGTAGAGCTGTTAGGATTGACCATAGGAAACACTTTTCATCTGTGTTTTGCATGTTGACAATTTCATTTTTAGCAACAATCCATTCAGGTGCTTGAAAAAACCCCGCTGAGATACCACCACCACCAGCTATTGGTCTATAATCAAACATTTTCACTTGCATCCTTCCCAATTTGTTTAAGACCCAACCACTTCCATTTTGAATAAACGTGTCAATGCTATTGTTCAAAGTTTCTCTGATTTGAGTTGCTTGATCGTTAATGTCATTTGGTACACGTCTAAGGAGTCTGTACATTTCTGTTCTAAATGTGTTTGGCGGATCTGTGATTGTATCTTCTAAAATCTTTTTGAATTCGACATCTAAGAATACATAGTATTTCACTCCTTGATTGTAATTTTGGAATGCTTCTATAACATTGTCTATAATGTTTCTCGTAACATCGTGAAAGTTGTCTATATTGTCAATCCTTTTTATTGTATACCCTGGATTGTTTTGATTTGCTGCTCTTGCATTTGGTCTGGCACCTCCAACAATTGTGTGATCATTGTGCATAGTTCTCAAATGATTGCTCAGTTTTTCTGCTCTGTCGAAGAACTTTAAGCAAATCCTGCATTGGTATTTGCTCTTTTTTGTGTTATCTTCAACACCACCGTCCACCCCATCGATTTGTTAGTTAATCTGTTGCAATCTTATGCCTATAACGTCATTGTCTCTTTGTTGTTGTTGGGGATGTTGTGGAGGTTGTGTTGTGGAGGTTGGTGAGGAGGTTGTGAAGGTTGTGGAGTTGGAGGACCTCCTCCTCTTCATCTGATGAGAGGGTGATTGGTGTTTGTAATGGTGGATAAATTGGCGGAACGGGTGATAATAGGGGTGACCATGGTGATTGTGATCTGATAGGTGATGTTGGAGGTGATCTAAGTGGCGATATCGGGAGTACCCGAAGTGGTGATGTTGGAGGTGATCTGTGTGGTGATGTGGGGCCAGCGTTGATTCTGGTGATGTGGGGGGTGGCGTTGATTCCGGTGATTGCGCTTGTTGTGACCGCTCCTCCACCTCCATCCTCAGGGCTGTTCCGAGAAGGGTTGCCGCTCGCATTCGTCTCCTCCTCCTCCTCCTCGCCAACCTCTCTCTGCGGTGCTCCTCCTTAATGTCCGTATCATCGGATGTTGTTGCCGCTTCGGGGAACATGTTTGCTAGTTCCCTGAAATAAAAAACCCTAACATCACAACCTGTATCTAAAAATTACCCAATCCAACTACTAATGTTGTTGCATCACTCGAAAAAAATGATGGTTGTAAAAATTAATAGTTTTAAATTAAAAAAATGTTGAAGTAAAAATGTACTCACCGCATCCTCCGATTTACTGATCTCATTGAACTTAGGATATACCCAATCCTCCTCAATCCTATCTTTCTAGCGTTATTTGCTACCATATCGTCGCTTTGGTACTCCATTGAAATCTAAACATTTAATGTAGTGGTTTTTTTTAAATTTTTATATGTTTGGAATAAATCAGGAAATAAATCAGGGAATGAAATGAAAATAAAAAAAATAAAAAAATCTAATTGTTCCTAATTATTGGTAAGTGTAACAAACGCTCCCCGTGCACATCTTTAGACCTCAACAAGATGACTATTCAATACTCATGTGTACAAAGTCAATAGACTAAGGTCGGTACTAAGCATTGAACGGGGGATTGTAAGCACACAAACACTATAACCTAAGGTACCTGAAGCGACGTCTCTTGGCACACCTATACCTTATTTCAAAGTGTTCTGAGTCGTGGAGACCAGCCTATTTCGCTTCAGGTGGGCAAAAATTTTAAAAAATGTCTTAAAAAGAATATAAGCTATCGCAAGTAATTAAAAAATTGACTATTAACAATAAAAAGCAGATATAAGTAATTAAAAACAAGTATAAGCGTCTAAAACATCTATATTTAATAAAATAGTGTTGAAAGTAGAGGTAAATCACCTGTTAAATTCACTTTGAAAAGAATGTATGTCTTTCTGTAACTACGATAATCGCAAAAAGAGGTGGATTGCTTGTGCTTCAGTCTTTTAAGCCGGTGTATACGTGCTTCAGTTCCATTATTCGAAGGTTGTTGGGTTGAAGGATATCTTGCTGCTTGTTTCAAACTTTACCAGCATCGTCTCGTTTCCTGGGTTTACAGGGAATTTTAGGCAGCTTGTGTAAAACTCGTGTTCGTATGGTTTGTATTTAGTAACTCTTGCAACGTTCTTTTCTGCTGGATGTAGAGCTGTTAGGATTGACCATAGGAAACACTTTTCATCTGTGTTTTGCACGTTGACAATTTCATTTTTAGCAACAATCCATTCAGGTGCTTGAAAAAACCCCGCTGAGATACCACCACCACCAGCCATTGGTCTATAATCAAACATTTTCACTTGCATCCTTCCCAATTTGTTTAAGACCCAACCATTTCCATTTTGAATAAACGTGTCAATGCTATTGTTCAAAGTTTCTCTGATTTGAGTTGCTTGATCGTTAATGTCATTTGGTGCACGTCTAAGGAGTCTGTACATTTCTGTTCTAAATGTGGTTGGCGGATCTGTGATTGTGTCTTCTAACATCTTTTTGAATTCGACATCTAAGAATACATAGTATTTCACTCCTTGATTGTAATTTTGGAATGCTTCTATAACATTGTCTATAATGTTTCTCGTAACATCGTGAAAGTTGTCTATATTGTCAATCTTTTTTTATGTATACCCTGGATTGTTTTGATTTGCTGCTCTTGCATTTGGTCTGGAACCTCCAACAATTGTGTGATCATTGTGCATAGTTCTCAAATGATTGTTCAGTTTTTGTGCTCTGTCAAAGAACTTTAAGCAAATCCTGCATTGGTATTTGCTCTTTTTTGTGTGATCTTCAACACCACCGTCCACCCCATCGATTTGTTAGTTAATCTGTTGCAATCTTATGCGTATAACGTCATTGTCTCTTTGTTGTTGTTGAGGATGTTGTGGAGGTTGTGTTGTGGAGGTTGGTGAGGAGGTTGTGAAGGTTGTGGAGGTGGAGGACCTCCTCCTCTTCATCTGATGAGATGGTGATTGGTGTTTGTAATGGTGGATAAATTGGCGGAACGGGTGATAATAGGGGTGACCATGGTGATTGTGATCTGATAGGTGATGTTGGAGGTGATCTAAGTGGCGATATCGGG
>NW_027019328.1:10631789-10676769 GCF_013076305.1 Rhopilema esculentum | reverse complement strand
CTAAATCAACTATGGAGATTTCAAATTCAAGATGGGCCAAAAAAATTTTACCGGAAGTTACTTGTTTGATGACATTATGGGGGAAGTTTATCTGTTGGAAATATCTGATGATGATTTGATAACTGAGGTCTTTAATGGCGAGACAAAAGGAACTGTAGGTCAATTTCGATCAGGGTATAGCATCGACATAAATACAGTGAATACTTGGGTTAAAACCTCACACATCCATTCACGGCTTTGGACGGAATTGCGAGAAAGAATAAACCTTCAAACATCTGCAGTTCACAAAGAGTCTACATCAGCAGGAAAGCTGCTTCATGTTAAGCACGTAGAAAAACTTAAAGGACAAGTGACACGCTTTTGGCGCCAAATTTTTTTTTTAACTTAAAGTAAAATGCTCTATGAGAGTGTTGTTGAAATATTTTTCCTTTCTGATTTCATTTTTCTACTTAAAAACCCTTTTCAAATTATGGCGGGAAATGAATCACGTGACACCGTGACGTAGATTGTGATAATTTGTTATTGCTGCTACTGGTATACAGTGCAATATTAACGTTTACAACACGCTTCTAAACGAATTCAGTTCGTCTGGACCTGTCGCGTCGTGTTTCGTAAACTCTCTATCAATGGCAGGGAAATTCCGAGTTATCACAATGTACGTCATTGGGTCACGTGATAAGAACCAAAATCGCGCCCCCCGCGCCCCCTGATTAGAATTTTTTGTTCTAAACCAGAAAAAACTCACTTCTAAATGATGATCTATAAGATAATGAAAAGAAAAGATAGGGTGAAAAGTGTGTCACTTGTCCTTTAAGCAAAACCTGCGAGATTATAACATAGATTAAATGGGTAAAGGACCAGCTCGACATCTTACAACCGGTAAGAAATTAGACCACCGAGTTGTCAAAGACCTTCTGGACGCTCCTGTGCTTGGTAACGAAAAGTATTTTCAGTTTCTGGAAGATCGCTTAGTAAAAGAGGCCGTGAATTTTTTTCAGCCCATAAATAAGATGAAACTTGAAACAGGATTGTCCAAGAGGGTGAAGCAGCAAAAGAAAGTTTCAATTCTAAAGGAAGATTGCCAAACTTTTGGAGATCTGCTATCCAAATCGATCAATATTGAAGAGGCTTTTCAATACCCACTTACCTCTGTGCCCTTGTCTATTTGCAACCCCCGATGGAACTTTACGGCCATAACAGAACCACCTTCGTCGAGCCTACATAATTGCACAGTCAGAGGCAACGACACAAGATTGTCCACAAAATGCCAGATGGTTGATAGATTGGATGGCTGTGAATGGTTCGTGTCCTTGTTAAAGGTCGCTGTTCCTCAAGGCGACCGTAACCCCATTCAAGTAGAGATCATAAACGACACTTATCACAAAGAAAGTGTCAAAAGCGGCACAAGAGCCAAGAGAGGAGATAAAGGACGAAGAGTTCACGTTCAAGGTTTGACCAAGAGATGCTGATAGGCAACGAATGGCTATCCTTTTTTCACAATATTGAGAATAAAGCAGATTTGATAAGAGTTCGTGCTACTTTTTTAAGAGTCAAGAAACAAAGAAGCATATTTCTATCCCGCTACTCTTCACAGACAAAGATGAAACATGGAAAATTACGAAAGAAAGCACAGCACCGTTGTTCAAGTGTAATCACGAAGAAGCGGACACACGCTTAATTCTTCGTGCTTGCTTAGAGGATACAAACGTAGTTATTGTCGCAAAAGCACAGCATTCTTCATTCGTATGGTGTACGCGTACTGTATTGACAGGCCCAATCGGAAATCGTACATGAAGATCGATTATGGCAGATATATCGACATTGAGAAGGTGGTGCAGTTTCTAGGAGAGATCTCAAAGCAACTAGCAATACATGCGCTGACAGGATGTGATACAACATCTTCTTTTTTGGGATTGGGAAGGTCAAGTTGCTCAAAAAAGCTAATCAAAAAGAACAAAAGCTTAATCTTGCTTCAAAATTTTGGTTTAGAAGAAAGTTTATCTGAAAATGCAATTAACGATGTCTCGAAATTTGTGCAAACATCCCTGTACAAAGCGAAGTTGGATGAAAAGCTCGTTCAAGCTAGAGTTCGACTGAACAAGGCACTTAATGTCAAGTCATCGGAAGCCATTCCCCCTGATCCTGACCCTATGCGACAAGGCATCTTACAGTGTATTATCAATTGTACTATTGGCTGCTTTACAACGACAGGATCATAGATGATATTTCTTTGAAAGATTATTGGTGGACTTATAATGCAGAGATTGAGCAAGTAGTTCCAGTATGGTTTGTAGGTATGACACCTTAAACAAAATATATTTGCTAATTTGGGTCTTTTTAATCCTGCATGATAAGCCATAAGCTGGCCCAGGGTTTCCATTTAGAGCTAAATGTTTCCTTATGTACTGCTTATTGCCCTAAGTTATATCATTCGTAAATGCCAATTGGTGATAAGGAACTTGACATAGGAATATTTACATTACGAGTTATTTTTCACCGAAATATCTAAAGTAAAAATAGTCAGTTGAGAGTTGAGCAAACCAATCAGAGACATGTTTGGGGGGACATGCTATCCTTATCGATTTTTCTATAATGTCTACTGTTCAGATCTTAAAGATTGTTGTAATTTTCTCATAGATAAGGGCTGCAATGTATTTAGAGAATTACCTGCCAGGAATCACTACTAAGATGTAAATAGTTAAGATCTATTTACTTGGCAGGTTAGAATTACCATATAGGTTCATTCGTCTTGAAGATCAAATTCTATATCAAAGTCAGAGGACTGTATAATTTCTTATTCGAATTTAAATGCAAGATAAAGTATAAACATCAGCGAATATAATGACATAAACAACCACGAATTATTAATCAGAGAGAAGAATTAACGTCCAGAGAGAAGAAAATAACGTAAGAATTTTAACGAAGTCACCTCGGTCCATCAAGGTCTTGATTTAGTATTATTTTGAATATTGTTCTTTACGTGAATCGTTCGCATCTATCTTCCTTCATCGTGACTGTCGTTCGCATCTATCTTCCTTCATCGTGACTGTCGTCGTCGTTCGTAAGCAAGAAATCTTCTTTTCAACTGAATTCAATCAACAACAACAACAACTATACACAAAAGAAAGAGAGAAAGAGAGAGAGAGAGAGAGAGAGAGAGAGAGAGAGAGAGAGAGAGAGAGATAGGAAGGAGCGCTCACAATTTCCTACATATAAAAACTATTCAGAAATTTTTAAAGACTATACTTAAGCATCTCTTTGTTTTTCGTTCCATAGTTTATTTCCAATTGTATCTCTAATTTTAGTTGCTGTTGTTGTTTTATGGTGATCAACCACATTCCTGCTTGTTTTCATTAGCAAAATTTCTCTTATTTCAGAGCGATCACGCTTTTTATTTGTTTCAGGATTGATGCTCAGATCCAACTTTGAAGGGATTATGTCCCCATTCATCAAACAAACATTATGTAATACCATGCATGCTAACGTGGCCACTTTGTGTTGAAAAAGGCCTCCCTCGGATTTTCTCATGATTAAACGCCATCTCCCTTTCAACTGACCACAGGCACATTCGACCACCATTCTTGCCCGACTGAGTCTATAGTTAAAATTGTGCTGCTTCTCTGTCAGTACTGCATTTGTGTATGGCTTCATTAGCCATGCCTCTAGAGGAAAAGCTGAGTCTCCAATGATCAGTGGTGGGATGAGTATTCCTTGCTCGGTGTGCATCAAAGGTGGCAAGAGCTTATCATTCTTAAGGTCTGCCCAAAGTGAAGTAGACTGCAAGATGATGGAGTCATGAGAGTTGCCAGTAAATCCACAACTTCCCCAAATGAAGCGGTATTTGACATCAACAAGTGACATTAAAACTACTGAGCAGAAATTTTTGAAGTTGTGGAATTCCTTGCTAGCCTCGTTACCACCAGGAGGGCATTTCATTGGGACGTGACACCCATCAACAGCTGCCCATGTAAAAGGAAACTGCCATTGTTCTTCTACATCCAAAATTTGGCTTTGGAAATCTTCCTCTGAAGAAGGCATCAATGAACTAACACACTCTTCCCACATGCACGAAACAATTGCTTCATTGACTTCATTCACAATTGTGGAAACAGTTGGCCAAGTGCCAAGGCCAACCATTTCAGCGATTGTCTCAACATAATCCCCCCTGCCAAGTCTGTATAAACAGATTGCAAGACAAAATTCTGGAGAAATTGGGTCTTCACAAACACTGTCTCGTTCGAGTCTATGACAAATAAGATATGGGAATGCCCTATACAGCTCACCTGCCCCCTAGAGATAAAGTCAACTATGACTCTACAGGAGCTGAATCAACGAATACGAGTTGCGAACAAAGAAACAGATGATGCTGAGGCGGCAAAAGAAGCACGACCAGAGAGGCAAGCAGTCAGAGCTGCAAAGACAAAGATAAAGCGTATTGCTGAAAAAGAAGAAGAATACATTTAAGGGAGATGGGTTAAAAACATTGAAATAAAATTAACACTTTGCATTAATTTTAGGGGAGTATAGGAAATATTGGACGCTAAAGGGGTGCATCCGGGACTTTTAGGTACACGCGGAGGTAGTAGGAAGAGGAAAACTGAACTACGAACGAACTTTTGGTACTTTGTAAATTAAATATGATATGTTTTGTTTTGTTGAAAGAGAATTCGAAAAACATAAGACGAAGACTTTGATTTATGGTAGATTCTTCACGCGGCCAGGAGAGAATTTACTTTACTTTGACTGGTATGGCCAGCTAACCTGTGATCTAATCTTAGACCCCATCAATAGATTTATGGCCCTAACTTGGCGAATTGCTTAGCACTTGATAAACTGAACAACTTCACTTATAAAAATTCTATATAATAAACAAAATTGCAGCATCAGTATCCTGCTTATCAGTTACACAAATATCACTGCTGCTATGATGAATGGCTCTTCTTTGAACAACGAATTCTTCCCAAGCAAACTCTCAGTACTTGATCGACATATTTGTGAGAACATCGCTATACCAATCTAATCTTTTCCAGATCCAGTATCCAAAAAGGAACGCTGGTTGTTTAAAATTACAAAGTGTTTCTGAATGTTGCTAAAATGTTAATTAAATATGACTATGTTCTTGGGTGTGTAGCTGTCAATAAAATGCCCTCACCTTACTTTGTAATAAAGAACTTAATCATTCTTTTTTTCTCAGAAATGACGTGTTCTTGTCATACAGTTTCTTGACACCACTAGCTTCAACTGTTTATATCCGTAGTCTACTACTTCAATTCCGTATTATTAAGACCAAGGACAGAAGTGAAACGAACAATCATTGAAACGAAAAATTTAGTTATCTTCGTTACCAGTCTTTATTACCAGTTTGATGCACAAAAACTTTTGACATCTCAGTCTTGGTATCAGAGAAAAAAATCTTCCCTGGATCGCACACGGATCCCAATAACAAAGTTGTAGAAAAGATTCATTCGTTAGCAACACAAGTAAGGCTAAGTAATAAAGGCAATTCATATTTCCTTGTTTATAAATTTTCAATATCTCGATTTTTCACTTTGATAATCTATGAATACTGGCATTTAAATATATTTACATTTATAAGGGTCGCATAGATATCTCCGAGGATATTATACATTTGTCAGAGCTGAACTGACTCATTTCGCATCAAATGTTTCAATACATCTAAAATTGAATCCAGTTCTTCCCTAAACTGCTTGATTTGCTCATTCTTCTCTTGACAATCTTTCGCCAGTGTGAATCTTGCCCACCTGGTACAAACATCGGTTCGACCTTGCGAAGGAGACTCCGCAGTTCACCCTCCCTGTCCGTTTGCCTTTGTTGCATGCTTGCGATTTTCATTTCCAAAACCCTAAAGCGCTGCTGTTCAAGAGGCTGGCACTCAAGCGCACCATCAAGTTCTTTTTTTAAAGCTTCTACTTTGTTATTCAAAACTTCCTCTTTGACCTAAAGTTGAGAGAAGGACTCGTCGTAGCAAACATAACTATCCCTTGTCTGCTGGACGAACTAATCTTTTGACTAAAGTCAAGCTCATAAACGCCATTAAAAACGTTGGCTTGGTTTACGTGTGCAGAGTTGCATTGCTTAAAGTCTTAGTGCTTTGGATATGGTGATCGTCACTACTGAAACCCCATACATCTACGGTTCAGTATAAAGTTTTTCAAATTTTAGGCATCTCATTTTGTCTTGTGGTCACTAGCTAAATGTATCAAAACTACTTGCGCAATTCTAAGAATATCAAACCACCAAGTAAAAGCATATCAAACCACCTTCGCCATGTTTCGTAGTAAAGTTTTCCTTCGGTTTAACGAGCTTCCTATGTAACGAGCTACATCGTTGGTTTCCCTTTAATGTTTGGTATAACTAGATTCGATGGCCTTATCAAATAGTACAATAAGCTAACCATTCATAGCGCTTATTTAAAATAGGATAATCATAGTTCTCAATTGGCTTAAACATTCCCCAACAAAACATAATCACACCATCTTTTGTTTTGCTCTAGTAGTATTAACAATTGACTTTTAGACAATGTTGAAAACAATCAATAGTATAAAAAGATGATTTGAAAACCAAAGATTGTATTTTGCTTTAAATAGGGCTGAAATATGGAAATCCTACCTTTGCAGCATGTAGAAGCTCTTTATCGACACCTGACTGTGAAAGCTTTTGCTTCAGTTTCTCAATAATCATATCTTGATCAGCAACATTTCTTTGCAGCTTTGTGTTATCTTTTTGCAAATTTTTCACTAAATTTTCTATCTCAGTTTTTTCACTTTCTAACCTATTCAGTTCTTTCAAATTGCTTAATTTCATGTCTTCAATTTCTGCCCTACAGTCTAAACGAATCCGATTGAACTCCTCTTCCATACGTGCCTTTATAGTTAAATGTCTCGCCATATCATTCTCAGAATTCATTCGTAAATCTTCTATAGCTAATTTCATATCAAAATTATCCTTTTCTATTCCCCTAATCCTGTCGGTCTCCATTCTCTCACTGGTTTGAAGTAAATCAATTTCCTCTTTCCTGCGGCGTTTTCTCTCTTTATCTTCCTTTCTGTTCGACTTTTCAGCTTCAAAGTCTTTTCTTTCGTCTCCAGGAGTAAAACCTCGTACCCTCTCCTCTTTGGCTACTGCACCTCTGCTGGGG
Source organism: Rhopilema esculentum (assembly GCF_013076305.1). The sequence goes on along the minus strand of NW_027019328.1, from coordinate 10,669,610 downwards.
GACTTTTTTCTTTTCATTTCAATGAGTTGCTTTTGCAAATCCTCTATATGCCCTTCATATTTTTTTGCCATGTCTTTGTATCTTAGTTCAGCATTGCACAAAAGCCTGCTGGTCTCCTCGTCCTTATTGTCGAGTTCTTTTTCAAGACGTTTCAACTTACTTTCAAGGAAATTAATCGCTCTCGATGCACTATCTTCGTTATGTCTTTGTTCGTTTCGTGAGTCTTGCAGCAGGTCTGGTACTCCATCTGGATATCGACGTTTAATAATCTTTTCCATTTCGTTTCTCTAAAAAACAACACAGGAAACAATTTTCCATTAATAACTACCTACTTTTGGCTCTCGCGGATGTTGCATAAGGCTGCAAAGGAAAAATTGAAGAAAATTGAGTAGAAGCTATCGAACTTGTGGAACGAGCAAAGCAAAAATATGCGAAAATCCATTTTCACAAAGCTATTGTCACAGGAAAAGACTGACTTTGCAGATATCAATAAAAATGGATTTGAAAAAAGCAAACATTTTACAATATACTGAAAGCTTTTTCGTCTGACACTGCTCAGATTATACGACGTCAGAATAAGGTTCTGGAAGAACACAATGGAAAATAAATGCCCAATTGTGGATCGAAATAGGTCAATCAGAAAAATAGGTCAATCAGAAAAATGCGAGCGTGTTGTAGGGCTAGATAAACCGTTAAAACAAGTGATTCAGCCACTTGACAACATCTTTTAGTTAACCCATATTGTGCCTATGTCGACATGTTTTAGATAATTGGCAGAGCCTGGTCGCCTTTCCATCTAGCGGTTTTGAAGTCGATCTATTGAAATACGAAAAGCCGCTATTGTGTAGACAGAAGAAGTTGATGATTTCCCTAAAGCTAAGCGGTACCGAATGGACAACTATACCGGTCATGTGCTCGCATTTTTCTGATTGGCCTATTTTGTTCCACAACAGAGTAATTACTTTTCTTCTTGTTCTTTCGGAACGTTGTTCTGACGTTTTATAATCTGAGAAGTGTCGGAAGAAAAAGTTTTCAGCATGCTTTGTTTGCTTTTTCAAAACCATTTTAAAATTTGAAAACGCCAAAAAACTTTTAATATCAATAAAACGTATGTCTTTTTGGTGACGCAATTAGATTCGCTGAACCTGAGCAGTTAAGACGTTATGAAAATGGCAAATGTTTGGTATAAGTACTTGTCTCTCTAGATCCTTGATCAGGTGATGGTCATTATCTGTCTTCCCTTTCAAGGCCGAAATTTCCTTGCGCAACATCACATTTTCACTTTCAGCCGATTTTAGCTTCTCTACAAATTCATTTGACGAGACATTTCGCCCCTTGGTTCTGGCAGCTTTCAATTGCTCGATCTCACGATGTAGCTCTTCAACTTGCTTCGATAGCCGGTCACGCTTCAGCTCATTCTCCGCCATAGCACTTTCTATTTTGAAAGAAACAAAAGGGTTTATCAGGCAAAGAGAAAAGGGAAGAAGTTTTCCTCATAAACATTCCTTTTTTATGGTAATAATAACATGAATCAAATTTTGTATCATCTGAAAACACGGAACTGGCTTTAAAAAAGCGGATATGCATTTTGTTCCCTGGCTAATGTAGGTGACCGGTATTAATGAAACCACTTATACCGGTCACCTCTGTGTAACGGCCACCTCCAGATCTGCGGCTGGTGAATAAAGTCTCTGCTGAATTCATAGTAAAACTTTCACACAAAAACCTCCACACAGCGACCACCTCCAATCAACAGCCTCTTTGGAGTGCCTTGGTGCCTTATTTCACTTCCATTAACGGTAAAGCAGGTAACTTTTTGCAAAGAAATTAAAGAAAGATACAAAAAAATTCGGTTATGTTTAGAAAGTATGTATATTTTTTAAAAATCATTAGTTTTTCAATTTTCTGACAAGTTCATCAACGAGCAATTTATACATTTTATTCAGCCAGTGCAAGCCTTTTTATGACCCCTTGCTTGATACATCAGAGGTATTTCAATTCTTAAGTCACCCCAAAAATTTATTTGTATTCAGTGACAGCGCATGATATCGTAGATCATGTCTTTGTAACATAAGTGAAACAAGTGTATAAATTGCTTTAATCACCCCTCTTCCTTCTTCCGACTTGTTTCTGATAAAAAATTGGGAAAAAACCTCCCCATAGCAGTCACCTCTGAAACAACAGCCATTAAGCTTTGCCCCTAAAAGTGGCCGATTTTAGAGGTCCCACTGTATTTATGCAAAGCAGGAGAGAATAGAAGAAGAGTAACTTTTTATGACAATGGTAGAATAATACGCAGTATAAGAATACTTTCTGCTGTCATCAAACGTGACACGAGTTGCCTTTCTGCTGTTAATTGAAGATGCGAAAGACGTTTTAAGAACTATAGACGTCTTTTCGCATCTTCAATAAATTCTGTTGTCTTTAAACTTTCTCTTCAACCCTATCCAGTGTTGGGGCTGCGATGGCCCCCCTGGTGTGGGCAGTCCTCTCTCACTCTTCAAGTCCTCTGCACTTTGTGATGGAGCTGCGATGGCTCCCCTGTGTATCTGGTAAAAGAGAGGGACAGTGCGGGTGAATGACCGGCCTTGGGTATTGGCTTGAAAGCACGACCCGATAGCTCAGCGGTAGAGCACTTGACGTACAAAGTCAGGGGTCGTGAGTTTGAGCCTCGCTCGAGTTGGTTATTTTCCCGCACTCTCTATTAATTAACTATAGAGTTGCACAGTAACAAGATTAAGCGGAAGATTAGCAGACAAAAGATTAACAAACTGTCCTACTCAGCCTTCGATTCTCTTCAATTAAATTTGACTGTGAGGTTTTCTTCTCGCTTTCCTTCTTCTTCATTTCTTGAAAAAGTCTTTCATTTTCTAACTGATAGCCATTCAATAACAACTCTTGCTCTTTGATTTCCTTCCGCAATCGCTCTATTTCTTTTGATGCTCCCTTTTTCAAAACAAAATTTAATGCATATGTATTCAACCAATATCAATACTAGCTGAATCTCCTTGTATATAATGTTTATTCACCAATAATCATCGCAGTAACAGCCATCTTTCCTGCTCAATTAAACACAACCAAAAAATTTAAATTTAGTAAATTTCTATCAAAAGATCTAGCTGCTGTAATTCCAAATTTTCTAACAGCAAAAATGTTTTCAGAATTAAAAATCATTTCCAAAGCAAGCAGTTAAAGAGCTGGCCTAAAAAAAGAAGAATCAGAGTCTCGGACTAATGCTGTTTGAAGAGATAAGGAGATCATGCCTTTAGAGAAAGCAATGCAAAGGAATTGTGCAAAGCCAATCTTTATGAAATGAAGTTCCTGTTTTTTGCCTTTATCCAGACTATCCAGAAGTTAAGCTTGACTAAATAATGTCATCATGATCTTCCCTGAGAATCCTCTGCGAATAGAGGATAAATACAATTCATTTTGATACAGTCAAAATAAAGACAGAATAGTAGCAAATCTCAGTCTTGAAATAAATATCAAGAGCACTTGTTTGGGCTTTATGATAACAAAACCGTTTGGGCTTATGATGCTTGGGCTTTATGACAACAAAACCTAGTGCTGTTTGTTGCTTTTGTTCAAACTGTGTTTAGCTCACCTCATTTATATCATCATCACTATCTCGCCTGATTCTCAACTCTTGTGCCTTTTTCAGCTGCTTTTCCAATGTTGCAACCTTTTGCTGTAGCATTTCTGTTTCGAATTCTTGACGCAGTCTGATCTCCTTTTCATTTGAGACTCGTTTCAATTTATCAACCTCTTTATGCAATTGCTCATTCTCGTCCAATAATTTATTGAACTCGGCTCGAAGCTCGTATAGTTCTGTCTGTAGCTGACGTTCTCGCGTTATTTCTGCGATTCTTGTTGAAAGCGCTTCTACACGATTAGATAAACAAGGTCAAAAATAGAAAATATTGACACAATCATATATAGAAACTCAAATGAAGAAATTTTCATTTTATATCAGCAGGATATTCTAGGCATAGAGTTGTTTACAATCACAATCAGCAAATATCAATTGCATTTTGCGTAGAATAATGCAAGGGAAACTATAAGAGGAATGGTACTATTAATATAGAATTTAAAAATTTTAAGTTATTACACATGTAAAAGTAATTGATAAAATGCATCATGGATCGAGCAGCTTAAGAGGCTAGCCAAAAACATTTTCATTGGCTTGAAATTTATAGAAATAATGTGTAACAATTGCTGCATGCACAATTAGTCAACAAGTAATTTAACATTTAAGACAATTGTAATGAGGTAGTTCCTGTTCCTTCACAGGCAAAAAACTCGGTTCTGTAAAAGTACAGAATGAGGGGTTGCAAATAACAAATAATTTAACAGGAAAAGAAAACTGAAGAATAGTTTGTATGGCAGCTGTACTGATGAGACGAAATAAGATATTAGCAAAATCAACAAAAGGTTAGGGCTGATACCTCCCTCGTGCAGCGATTGCTTTTTAAATCTGGGGAGCCGTGACAAATCGCTTGAAATGTTCTCCGATCTTTTTCCTGATGGCAATCTCGAAAAACTTGATTTAGCTTTTGTCGGCTGACTGGATTTATTCGTCGAATCAAAAGCCAGGTCACCGTCCATACTTCCCTCGGATGTAAAAAGAGACATCTCAAGGCAGAAAGTTCATAAATACACAGGCGGCAAAAAAACCACAAAAATAATTAACAATGGCAGAAAAAGTGCGCCTTTATAAGCAGCATAAAAACAAATTAAACAGCTTTCAAAGCAAAAAAGCATTTTCAAGAATTTTCGTGACTTAATACTGAAACTACACAATCAATACCTTTCTTGATGAATTTGCAGAAGACACTGATCCTTTTAAAGTTCTTTTGCGAATTTCATTTGATTTCATAAGCTTTTCACTCTTGCCACTCAGTCCTTTATATAAGCAAAGAAATGTTGCAATTTAACTGCCGAGTTTAGATGGATAGAAAACTGAATGTAATGCGAAATTCTTATCCTTATGGTTTCTAATAAACTGAAACAAAAGCTTTGACTAGAAATCTCGTTGTGTTATAGGTTTTTACAAAACAGAAACAAAAGTGCTTTTATTAGAAATCTCGTGTATGACATAAAATATCTAATGGAGAACTAAACCTGAAGAAGAGTTCCTAGAATCCTGGGATAGATCTCTTCTAGCATATTTCTTTGAATTACTTCTTGATTTGCCAGAACCAACCTCCGAAGACATGCTTTCCGGAGGTTTAACTAGCGCCTTTTCTTTAGCTTTTTCGATGCGAACCTTTGCGATTTCCTTTATGCTTCTCAAACTTTCTGAAGGCGGTGAATCACTACTGTAACCCGACAGTCTAGAATCACATGACTTTTCTTCATCAAGATCTGCAAAACGATCAGTTTATCAGCGCCGAGGTTTGTTGGGAAATCTTTTGCATGAATAGTTAAACATGTAACTTTCAATGGTTAATTTGCTTAAATCAATTATCAGATCATTCCCCAAGGCACTACCGCATATCAGCGCCTTCTTTCATGCCATTTATGACACGTCTCCTCACAAAAATAAACAGTAGCTAAAATTTTCACCTCTAATGCCTTCTTCGTCAGAACGTTTACTTGCTTCGTTGGAATGAATTCCATCTTTCTCTGCACCCAGTCCTTCTATCTCTATAAGACCTAAAAGATTTATCTTTAAAGATAGAACATAGGAACTAAAACTCTAAAAACTATATAATGGGCAAATGACGCAGCTTTATGCGATTAAATTCACAAGTTAACAATCCTCTTAGCAATTTTCTCAAGAGAATACGAATGAGGGTAAATGCATCGAACCTGGTTGCTCGATATTTCCGGACGAAACTGTGGCATTATTGATTACAGCCGAAGATGCCAGCGAATCCATCAGATCAACTGCAGATGGACAATAAAATAAATTGAGATTATATTAAATATTCAAGATGAGAATTCCAAAACAAGCATATTGATCGGTAAAGTTGTGCTAAATTAAAATACGTAAAAAATTTTACAGATTTTTATATATACCTTTGGCGAGAAAACGATTACTTGCACCTTTCAATGTTCCTCCCTGTAGAACCATTTGCTCTTCCTATTGAAAAATTGAACAGGAGGAAACAGAACGCGTAATGATACTCAAGACATGTCACGTGGTTAATGCAAAATCGTAAAAGACAAACATAATATATGTCTCAATTTACATTGCTTGTGTACTTGATCAACCCTATACAAAGTATACCGAACATGTGCGCCCATTTATCTCAATAGTTATATATTACCGACTAACGGCAATAGCAAACGAAATTCCATACGGTACGCCTATCGATACAAATTTTCATAAGAAAGACTTTATCTGCCTTAAGGTAAACGAAAATTTGCAAGACCAAGCGAAAAGTTGCATTGGCTTCCAACTAGCGCCATAGCGGGCTTCAATCAATACAAAGTCAAGAAGGGTTTAGTTGCAAAGTTGAAAACCTTCTTGATTGGATAATATCCTACTGCTTTTTCTACTGCTGATTGGATGATATCAAACTTTTGGGAATATCGACTAAATAAGTATCTGATTTCTTGCTTCATGATTCAATAGTCAGAAGAAAAAAGTGTACCACATCTTCAATAAAGTTATATAAAAAACAACAGTGCCCAACTAAGGGCCAAGCAAATAGGTAAGCAATCTGCGATGAAAAATACACCCGAAAATGGCTGATCATCACCAATGACCTCAACATGACTTCTAGATAAATTTTCTGCTAGCAAGATGATTTTCGATGCATAAAAAAGAATCTTACTTACCTCGTAATTTTTTGGCCCAGTGGACCGCATAAATTCGTCATTTTGTTGCAGTCCTAAAATGAAAAGAGTATGCATTTAACTAGTCAAGTTGATGGCAGATGGTTACGTCACTCCAAATTAATAGCAACTGATAGTCACCTTTGTTTAAGAACTAAATAATATAGAGGTAGATTTAAAAGTTTTCCAGAAGCTCTCTTCAGTGTCATTCCAAACACACTCTTTTGAATTACCGATCAGTTTCTCACAAATTAAGATAAATGTAAAGGTTTCTCACCTTTCTGTTGCAATCCCAATAATATAAATAAAGGAAAGACCTACATGTTTGCACAGTCCACATGTTGCCATTCAAATGTTTGCGCAGCCCTCGAGAGCATGGGTATATGCATAAACAGAAAATGCTAGCCTGTGCTCCAGGGCCCTAACTTGAAATGGAACACAGGCCAAAATATGCCCATACCGCACAGAGGGAACAGCCTTCAAATACATTTACTTGGGTTACCTGATAAACGATTGACTTCTTTGCTTGCGTGGATATCATGTCTTGCTGTTGAAGTTATGTCTGGTCCTGAAGCCGCCATGTCATCACTTTCAGGCAAAAAAATCCCCTCAATAATTTATGGCAACAGTATTTTTGCCTAAATATAGGAACCGTTAACTACTAAGGGAACATCCATAAAGTTTATTGAAGATAGCGGTAACCTTGAACTTAAACAACTTACATGACAAATGTTAATGGAAAGAGGATAGCGATTGGAGTCCAAATCTATCTAAGATATGGGATTGAAATACTCGAGATGCCATCATTATCCAGGTCCAAATCCTGAAACTTTAATCATTTCCTATTTTGCAAATGACGCTATTTAAATGAACTTTTGTCTAGGCAAGAGGGATAGTGCTTACACAATTTACTGAAGGATGATCAGAATATTTGAGTTCTTGGTAATTATCTTCATTTCTAGCATCTGTAAAGGCCGAAGAGGATAATAGAGAGAAAATAAAGCAAAATTGCAGGGGGAGGGGGGATTGCAGGGAGGAGGGGGGGCAGGGGGAGGGGGATTGCAGGGGGGAAATTGCAAGGGAGGAGGGATTGCAGGGGGAGGGGGATTGCAGGGAGGAGGGGGATTGCAGGGAGGAGGGGGGATTCAAACCTTGATATTCAACTTAGAGGAGTGATTTCATGGTTTGTCTTATGTACAAGCAATAATTCAAAAACAAACTGCTTGACATGCAAAAGTTGATAACTATCAAACTCTGTGAATGACCAAAATGGCAAATGACTATCTTTGCATCTATGTTTGATCCAGACGAAGTAACAGGCTAGTTAACAGTCCATATACAGTAAAATGTGGGGGATGTTAATATCTGGCTTGAGATTACTTCCTATCACGAAAGTACCAATTAAACAAAATCTATTGCCATCATTTATAGACAAGTCTCAAAATGAAGTCTTGAAAAATCATCAATGGTAACCATTCAAAATATTAAAAGCATTATGATCCAGTCCTAAGAAAGAAAAATCATTCTTTTACAACAAAAATCAAATTTCAAAACTCTTCTGACCTTGCCTCCTTATCTGAGTTTGTCTCATCCAATGCTTTGTTTAGCTGGCTGAAGTCCAAGGTGCCAGAAACGTCAGCAGCAAGTTTGCGAAAAAACTGTTCTTTGTCAGCCATTTCTTCTAGAGTGTCCATTCCATGAAGAGTTTGGTCTGCATACTTATTCACTAATTGCATTGTATCAGTTTTACTTGTTTCAGCTGCAGAGTAACTCTCATTGATGAACCCTATCAAAAATGGGTATGTCCAACTTGGGTATTAGAAATGGGTATTAAAAAATACACAGCAAACAATACTTGCATCATAACAGCTGCAAACATTATATAGAGGTTTATTCCCATTACCTTTATACATACTTCAGGTTTAGCCACTTGCTACCAAGAAAATAAATGTTCAAGCCAAGTTTTCCCAGAAAGTTTTGTGAAACAAGCAGTTATAGAAAACGCCATTAACAAGCCAGTACATGTTTGGTTGGGCAAATTTTCTACTTGGCAATCTCAGTTGACACTTTATTATGATGGTGACTTTCCATGAATGAGACATTTCTCTAAAGCACAGCCCCCTTTGTAACTTTTTAGGGTGGTACCCCAGGTAAAGTATATACATTGAAATCAGACAACAAGGCCCCACAAGTTTAATCATGAAATCCACAGAAAGTAAACAAGACAAAGATATTTCTTAAGTTGAGTTACCATGTTCTAGGCTGTCTTTACTGATTTTGACATCATCCTGTGTTTTTAATGCTGACAGCACCTAGAGAAGCAGCATTTAAAATTTGAGAAAGTTTAATGATAAACGTCTTTGACTGCTTTAAACTTACAGACTTCAGCTGAAAGTTTGATATCAAATGTTTGCTGCTCAAGATTAGGAGCCGTTTAGCTTGTCAACGAAAAATAAAACAGTGGAAAACAATGCCATTTCTACAAATTACCTTGCTATCTTCATTATCATTGTCTTTTTCATATTTGACTGAATATGATTCATTTTCTTCAGTAATGCTATCATATGGCCTCTTTTCAACTGGAGAAGGAGATTTGTCAAAACTTCTTGTGTCAGGTAGAGAGAACTCATCAGATGCCTTCACTGACTCTATTGTTTGTGATCTTTCAATGCCTTGTCCTCTTTTATGTCGAGGAGACATCACTGAGTGGGAGTCATCAGACATTGGCTGCAAAAAAAACTATTTTTAGCATTGCAAGCTTTAAGCTGGCTCTGATCTTCCATGTGGAGAATATGAAGAAATTGTATAAAAAAGGAAGCAATTTTACTAGGTTTCTTTGCAAAGAAATTATCTTAGAAAGATCTATTAGTCTCAATATAAAACATATGTGTATATAAATATATGTAGACAAATAACATAAATACGACAATGCACATAGCAAACAATGTATCTTTCCAATATCTCTTTTCCAGTTTTCAAACTTGCAAAATTCAAAACTGGAATATAATGTAGAGCTGGCCTTAAGACAGAGGGGAGCCAAGCTCCCTTCTCTGAGATGAAAAGAAAAAAAACCCCTCAGAATAAAATTTAGGCCCCCCCCCCCCCCCTAAATGAAATTTTCTATATGAGTGTATCTGTGTTTTATCAATCATAGCTTCAAGATTAAAAAAAATAAAATCCACGGGTAAGGATAGCAGGTTATTAAGTCCTCCCTCCAAATGTGCTGGAAATCATACAGTAGGTTGTAGTGCCCTTGCAGCACTGTTGCAAAGCATTTGCTTCCATGTGCCCCCTGTGCTATATATAAAAGCAGTTTACAAATTTATCTTTTCTGATTGTTCTTTCCAATTACATATTATTGTTGTTTAAGGCAAAATATGAGCCACCGATATCCACTAAGGTATCAGAAGTATTGCATCACCTCCAAGGAGGTGAAATGGCGCATTAATGATCGAAAGCTATTGTTATGCAAATTAATTCTGTTTTTTAAGAGTGCGAATGGCAATTGATCGAAAGCAAAACAACCACCAATCAAAACTTCAATCTATTTAGAGCATTTGTTTGAAAAATGACACTAGCAAACATTTTTTAACAGTTTCATATTTCAATATTTAGAAAAGCTTTAATTTCTTTTTTTTGGAAGTAATTCTTTTTCAAAAATGGTTTCCATTTACTCAGGTAACTTTTTCTTTTATATTTATGCAAAACACACATTATCTTTCTTTGGACGGATTTTGAGCTGCAACACCTTGCTCAGTGTCGAGTTCCATGTCTTTTATGGTCCTTGGGTGTAAACGCAGTGAAATAAAACAGACAAATTCTTTCCCCTCTAACATCAAATTACTTTTGGTCAACCACTTCTTGGTTTCTTTACTACTGTAACACTCTAAAGAAATCTTTTTTGATTTTCAACAGCTGTTATGCGGCTGTATCTAACTTTGTCAACATTTAAAGACCTCTTCCTCCTAAATAATTTATATCGACTCACCTCTCATTTGACAATTTTGCTTTCCTGACAATTTGACAATTAAAAATAGGCATGGTCTACATTTTTAGAAACAAAAATGTTTTTGCACAATTAATACATTTCTAACTAAGTTTTCTATGGTGTAAGCAAAATTTACAAATTTTCTCCGCCGAAACTGGCTAAAAAAGGGGGTAATTTTAACCAATTCATGCATTCAAATGTTTTGTATTGTCAAAAAGTTGGCAAAAAGTGCCGCTATTTTGAACAAGGTGGTGCAATACTTTTGATACCCTAGTGTACAATATTTCCATTCAATGCTTGAGGAAGAGAAATTGTTCGTAAACTTAAAGTAGGGCTATACCAGTTTCTTTAAAAAGGAATACGCGTATGTGGCTAGAGAGGCAATCGCCCTCTAAGCTAACAACAAATGAATGACTATTTCAGTTAAATTATATGCTCTTAGATTTAGCTAAATATTTCGGTAGACACATTGGTTAAAAACAATTAGGCTTACTATAAAATATGTATCAAAAAAGACACAAACTTACTATGGTGGTAGATCTAAATAAAGTATTAAAAAGGCGTAATACTATTCGTGATTGAAAAATTATATGCTCTTAGATTTAGCTAAATATTTCGGTAGACACATTGGTTAAACACAATTAGGCCTACTATAAAATATGTATCAAAAAAGGCACAAACTTACTATGGTGGTAGCTCTAAATAAAGTATTAAAAAGGCGTAATATAATTCTTGATTGAAATTTGTGTACCTCGTTCATAAACTTCTCAAATTCTTCATCAAAATCCTTTCCCGCCATGTCTCGAAGCTTATGACCCGCCATATTTGATTTGATATGAATCAAATCAACAACAACAAGGCGCGAAACGTCTCTCTTTAATTATGAGTCGAGCCGAAGGAGCATTTTGTTCCGCAAGTCATAACAAACCTACAAGAAGGGGTGTTTGGGGGTCCGGAAACCGTAGAGCCGCATGAAATTTTCGCAAAAATCGTAAACCCGTGCAATATTTTTCTTAAAGCCAAATAACCGCGTAAAAATTGGGTAAAGCCGAAATAATGCTAAATTGTAATGCAATAGTACCCTGAGAATTATCGTAGATAGGGTTAATATGCAGATTTTGTTTCATGCATGCAAGTTGTAGAGTTAAAGATGTGAAGCCCAAAAATTATACCTGGAACTGAGTATAAACTGAAAACAATGGGGCTGACACGTGGCTAGCCCCCTCAAAAATGCAGGCATTAATTTGAGGGATTTCATCACTGCGCAAAACAGCGTAAATCACAGGGTGTGGCTAGGATGTGGCTAAGTTTTGACTGGACCTATTTTGGACGGAACAAAAATTTTAAATTATTTTCAGGGATACTTTCAGTGTAATTTAGCCGAACCACTGCTACTACTGTTTATGTATACATCTTACCAGAAAGTATCAAAGCTGACAAAAAACAGAGTAGCAAACCTGATAACGGGAAAGTTTTTCTTCACTTCCACCCTATGGAGTCAATATAGTATTCTTTGGGAATTGGGGAAACAAAGTGGAATACAATTTACTGTGTTTGTAATTTAGGTATTCATTGATCCTTCAAAGGCAAATCAACTGTTTCTAGCTGTTTCTTTTCATAAAAAGCTGTCATTTAGAGACTAGATCTCTAATCTTGTTACATATTTCAATGTGTCTAAGAACTGTCAAAAACATAGCCTTACTGTATATTGCATATTCTTTAACGCAATATGATGTTTGTTTTCTTGATCTATATAATACCAATCTGTAACTGCTGCTATTCTTCCAAAACTACGCCTGGCTAACATTCTTCTATGCGAAGCAATAAACAACTATTTTATGTCAACATGAATTTGCCGGTCTTGACCATGTTCGACCCAAGACCTGCTGTGCACTATTTTCTGCAAGACCGAAATCGTAGAGTAAGGGATACAGGAAAGGCAGATCGACAAGCGTGGTTTCGCAAAGTATTTGAAAGTGAGACACAAGACGAAGAAATGAACGAGAAAAAGCCCATGAAGCGTAGTTTTTAGACATCTTTACTGACAGAAGATATGCTTTATTCTACATAAACGTTTTCTTTGTTCGCAGATATGTAAGCATGCTATCATGTTTTAGATAAAGTTTTGTTGGTTTATCCTAGGGTATGTTTACTGCTTGTTTTATAGCAGAGTCTTGACGGCCTCATCATCAAGTCCTTAGCCGATTCGGCCATGGGTGCACCCATTTCCAGAAAGCTACGTGCCAACTCCCCCGGGTCTTTGCCATTTTGCTAAGATCTGCTCCAGACATCCCGCTTCAGTCTTTCAAGTTGTTAAATCAGTTTCCTTGTGGTCTTCCTCTACCTCTCTTTCCTTCCATTCTGCCTTCCATTACTGCTCTAGCCTTCTCCCCGTACCGTGTGCCCAAAGAACTTCCTTCTTTTGACCATTTCCACAAAACTTTGTAGCTTCTGACCTGCAATCCTTTCACCTCTTGCAAAATATACTCGTTCGTTTTTTTCTCTTTTCAAGTAATTCCCAGCAATCTTCTATAAGATTTCATTTCAAAGGCCCTTAGCTTCTGCTCATCATTCCTACTCAGTGTCCAGCTTTCACAGGCATATAGTAGCGTTGCTACTGCAACAGATCGCATCAACAGTAATTTGTTAGCCAGTCTGATATTCCTCGCTCTCGAGATGTGATCCAGTTTGGCAAGTGCACTGGCTGCTTTGCCTTTTCTTATTCTAACCTCCATTTTAGACTTGCCATTGTAACCAATTCTAGACACCAAGTACGTGAAGTTGTTTACCTGTTAAAAACTGCACTCCATCCACTTTCACATTCACTGTCTGCTTCTCCGTGTGCTCCCGCTTGCCAACCACCAACACTTTGCTTTTTCCGTTCTGATTTCCATGCCATATCTCTTTTCCATGCCGTTTCTTCAAGTCTTCTTGTTATTTCTCTCAATTTTAGCTCATCTTGTTCTAGTGAGTCAATGTCATCAGCAAAACGCAAGTCCGTTACTGTTCTTCCTCCGCACTTAACTCCGCTTTCATGCCTTTCCAACGTCTCTTCCAAAATTCTCTCCAGAAACAGATTGAGTAAGATTGATGACAGCAAGCAGCCTAGACGTACTCCTACTGTTGTCCGAAACCAGTCAATGAATTGGTCGTCATTTTTGATCCTGGATCTCGCTTTGTCGTGAAGCTTTTTAGTTGTTCTGTTACGCCTTTTCCAATGTTGTATTTCCCCATAGTATTCCACAGAGCATCGTGCCAGACTCTGTCAAAAGCTTTACGGAATTCTATGAAGTTGTGAAAGATCATACTTCCGATACCCCTTGCCTTTTCGTTTAGAATTCCTAATGTTGTTATCGGTTGTAGCGTGCTCCTTCCGCTCCTAAAGCCTACTTGGCTGTCACTTCCACTATCATTGGTGTTATCCTTCTCTGGATGATCTTCAACATAACCTTTGATGCGTGACTTATTAAACTTATTGTTATTAAACTTTTTTGGAAGAGATGAGTACGCTCTTTGCCTATTAACTTGGCCACTTCTTTGTTTTTAGTATTACATTGCACAGCTTGTGCAGTATCTTCACTGTTGTGTCTCCTACTGTTGACAGCCTACTTTCGGAATATGAATCAGCGGTATAACATTGGTAATAGATACATAAAGATATAATTTATTTGGATATCATAAAGAATAGAAAATGGCCAACGAAACCTAACAGCAAGCATTGACGCATCTACATGAAATGTCGTTTCACAAAGGAATGCGCAAACTCGTGCTGAGTTGGCTGAGTTTTGCCACGTCCTATAGCAGCATACGGATTTTCAAATTGAAATATATTATGAAGTGCGTTTTTGAATAACTGTATATTATTATTGTTGATAGAGTTGATTTTAGTTGAGTTCCACTCGTAACTTGATTCCATTATCTCATTTGATTCTCGATGATAGTTTGTATTCATTTGTCTTTATTCTGAAAACATCCGAATCAGTTTGGAGCATTTGAAACTAAAAAGTGAATTAATTTGGTAAATTTATTCATGAATTGATACATTCATGAAGTATGGAAACCTGAAGCTTTACTACTTCTTATAAAAAGAGAGCAAAAATGAAAGGAATGCGCAGGCCAGTTATTCTGCGTAGCATCGATTGTGTGTGTGGCATTATAAGAAGAATAATCAGATATCTTTGACACCATAGATAAGTTTGAATTGTTGTCATGGACTTCAAACCTCAGATCATCTGTATTTGAAATCCTTCTTGAAGCATTCGAGAGCTGTAATTCAAGTCTGGACAAAGGCGATTAAGTTGATATTAACTATTAAGTATTTGATTCAGTATCACACGAAAAATTGTATCGAGAAACTCAGAGTATTCTGTATCAGTCTAAAGTTATATGGTATTACAATAGTTTTAGAAAATTAATAGACGAGTCACACAGCTTGATCAAGATATCACCCAATCATCATTGTAACACACAGCTTGATCAAGATATCACCCAATCATCATTGTAACGAGATAACCATCATAAAATTCGCTTACTCACCAGCAAACAAGATCTGAATGCATGATGTTGCAAGGAGATCTTGCCACAATAATGTTGCGTGGCTGACTTCTTGCTTTTGTGTCTTACTGACATTTGAACTGTTTTAAATCAATGCAGTTAGGATGTGAGAAGAACGTATATGCATAGCAAACCATGAAGAAGTGGAATGCCAGCTTTCATCATCAAAACAGACTATGTGATTATCTTTGGAAAATTCGAATTCGAATTAAGCTACTTTTGCTGGCCGTAAGAATGAGGACATAATAGGCCATGGCTTTCCAATCCCTTTAACAGCTTTTTTTTATTAAAACAACTAAATATTGTCATGCTTTGGTGTGTATGCTCGACATTAATAGCAAGTATTGTATTCCTCTTTAACATTCTGCTATTTCTGACCTCAGGATTCCACTGTGAAAGACTTCAAATTGGTAAACACCTTCTCGAGCAGTGCTTTCATAAAGGTGTTTGGGCTACGTTCACACTACTCCGTATTCGTTTCGCTCCGTTTTCGTTGATCCCAACGATGTCCGTTCACACTTATCTGTTTTCAAATGAATACGATTTGAATACGGTAAGTGTTCCACTGCTCCAAAAAAACGCTGTTGGTTTGGTGGCCTCATTTTTGAAAAGAGGCGTTCACGAATCCTCAACAAATTGGCGTCATTATGAATGAAATTAAAAGCAAATCGTGAAAAACATTGTTGTAGCAGCTACCAGTCCATTATGAATTCTCAATTTCAAAATTTTTGAGATTTGGTGTGCTAGAAAGCACATATTTTGTTGCCGTTGTTATTGTATTCAAATTTCTCCGTTTTTGGTGTTCACACTGAAAATATTCTATAATATATATTCTATACTATATTCTATATATGAAGTATTCGAAAGTATTCGTTTTAATAAGCTTTTTCAAACGACTCCGTTTTCATAGCAGAGTAGTGTGAACGCAAGACAAAAACGGAAGAGTTTGATTCCATTTTCATTTGAAAACGGAGTAGTGTGTACGGGCCCTTAAACCCAAATGTCCCACTCAATGACTTCTTTATAATTGAGATTAAAAGCCTGTTTGAAGAAGTTAAAGACTCATTGCTAACAATGAGCCATTGCGTTGAGCCATAAGCATCCCATAATGCATTTTTAGACTGTCTAAAATCAATTTTGTTAATCCGTAGAAAATTACTGCCATTGTTTGGACCGTCGCCACGCTCGCAAAGGCCCATTGTTAGCAATGAGTCTTTAATATGCTGGTGACTGTTTTAGTTAAACGATGATTACAATTGTAAGATTACGTGTCTTGCTATTTCATAACCTATTCATACTTTTGATAGCGGGTCAAGTTTGATTTTGGCTCATGCTACAAGCAATTACCCTAAAATGGGACTTTTAATTACAAAAACATTGTAAATCATTTAATGCAATACTACCCTGAAAGTTGAAAATCCATCCAAAAAAAGATTAAATCAGGGTTCAGTTCAGAAGAGGACCGTTAGAATGATTTCTCCAGCAAAGAGATCATTTGGCAAGTAATTTGCGAAAATTCTTTATGCGTGCTTTATCAGATGTTAATTTGGCTTGAATATTTGGTCAAGGCCATGCAGAAGCTAGACTCAACAGTGCTGGCAGAATCTTATTGCAGTGATAAATGTAGATATTGCGGTCATACAGATTGAGCGAAATCAAGATGGATTGTAGCAGTCTCAAAATTAAAATCATTCATGATTAACTAATACAATATATCTTCAATAACTTGTTTCAATTTCCCATTACATTTCTATACAATATTTTATTTTCCTATGTAGCCGTTTGCCCAATTTTCTACATTCGTACAATCACAGCATAATTTTATAGCAGCATCAAATTTAAAATCTGCAATACGTTAACGTGCATTGGAATCATCAAAGAATATTTTATTGAATATAAATTATACCAAAACTCGTGACTACCTAAGAAATGAAATAATATCACTTTATTTTTCTTCTTGCTTTTAAGCCGTGTAAGATGTCAGTCTGGTTTGCCTATATCCAATATTAGTTGTGTATCTGCAGATTTACACCTTCTAAGACCAAAAGTTTTCAAAATAACTTAATCTTATAGAGCAATGTCTTTTCTACCAAACGCTGGGCACCTTTGTCAAAAACAGCAGATCGTCAGAAATTCCTGTCCTCTTGACATTAAGCTTCTGCTTGGTTTTTCATTTTCTTTTATTCACCAAATCTGACACCTTTCTTTCCTCACCATTCGAGAACTCGCTGGACAGTTGAAAGCATCAGAAAATTCAGCCATATTTGAAAGTGGACCGATAACTCTATAATGATAGAAGATGGACTTACGTTTAAGCTGTGATAGCTTCAGCCGCAAAAAGCAGAAGCAGCACAGAAAAAGCAGCAATTCTTACACGATGGAAAGCTAAAAAGGCGCGAATCTGTTATAATATGGTCTGAGTGAAAAAATTCCAGACAGCGGTGTCATATTTCAGTTCTCTGATATAAAAAAGTACTAATGAGAGATGAGACAAAGCGAGGATAGTTATAGAGATTGATTAAAAAAAGATCAAAAAAAAGATGAAGCAACTGAAGTTTGAAAAGAATCACTATGAAATGAAAACTGTACCACTTTGAAAAAGACGCTTTCTTGTCTCGATAATTACCTCAAATCTGGTAAACTGTGTACGTCACTTTGAATCATTTCTCTCCCTCTTTTCTCGTTATATAAACCACACCAAAGCTGCGACGAAATTTAAGCAGGACTGAGCAATTTAAGTAGGACTGAGCAAACTAAATTATTATAAATATAGACATAACCTTAGAGATACATTCAACCCTTTGTGTCCTGCAAATGATGGGGTAGAGGACACGGAACATTTCCTGCTGCTCTGTCATTCGTATAGCCGGTCTAGATCTGATCTTCTCAGTAGTGTGAATGCAATATTGCTCCCTCGTGGTTTTTCATCTCTTTCAAATGAAGCTTTAGTCAAATTCATTTTGTATGGTCACGAGCGACTAACAATTGACTCAAATAAGAAGCTACTTCAGGCAACGCTCAAGTTCATTCATGCTTCAGAACGCTTTTAAATATTCCATTGCTGCACACTTCTATACATTAGCATCTACTTTTTGTCTGTTTACTCTGTATTCGTAATTAGTCTACCTAGTTTTAGTAATCTTTCTTTCTATCCTTGTTTATGTTGTGTGTTTTTATGTATCGGCCATGGGGTAGTCATTGTCTTTCGCTCCTCGTGGTATCGTCCCCGTAGTGTAGTACAGTGATTAGGGTAGTATAGTCAATGTAAAATTGTATTGTTATTAATTTCTATGAAAAAAAAATCACCTTATTCAAAATAACATTCTTATATATTGTATGTCGTTAGACTGCCTATATCATATCACCTTACGCTTCGTAATCTTTTGTATTTTATCGAATCATTTCGTAACATATCGTATCATATTTTGTTATGTTATATCTTATCATGTTTTATTATGCTACATATCATATAAGACGGCAATTTACCTGCCCAAAAGACAAAAAAAACAGTTGATCTTGATTTAGAGAAAGGCCTGGCAACTTCGGTTCTACGCCATTTGCTTCCTCCCATTCTTTGAATGCCTATAAAGGTATGAATATATAAATATTTGAATGGCTTTAAAGGTATGAGTAAAAAAGCAATTCATTAGGGGATGTTGCAAAAATGTCTTATGCTTATTCAAATAGCAAGTTGAAAAAAGAGTTAGAGAAATGAAGAATACTGAGAGATACGACTAGATTGTTACCTTATATGCAACTTTCAAGCCTCCAATATCAGCAATATTTTCACCAAGGGTCATGTTGCCATTAACCTTGAAAAAGTAAGAACTTCAAATTTCACGATTCTGCAAAATCAGCGACAATTTCAAGAACTGCTACCCCGGCAAATTCTTCTAACAGGTCACCTTTTTCAAAAACAGGCGAGTTCATAAGCTCATAGGTAAAAATTTCCACGTAGCAGAAACTTGCAAAATAAAGTTATGTAAGCCTTTTGTGTGCTTGAAAAATCTCGTAGCAGTTCTTTAATGATAAATTTCCTGAATTTCTTGTACTTACATGCAGATCGAGGTATTTGTATGAAGAGTATTGTCTCTGGATGCAGGAAGCTTTTGTTTTAAATGCAGCAGCACTTGTTTTTGACCACCAGTCTTTTAGATTTCCTCTGCTATTATACAAGCGACCTAGAAATGGCTAGGAATATCAACATGAAGGTTTTGAATATGCTTACATTAAATATAGTTGTTTCTTGGTCGCCAATAAAAATCTGGACAAATTGTTCTGGACGAAAAACTTTGAGGATGAATTATTACGTTTTGGCGATTGCTTTAAAAATTGTTTATTTTATAGCAAAATGTGTGTAGAATACAAACTAGTTCCAAAATTCACCACAGTGAAAAAAGATTTCGTGCACAAAAAGATTTGGCACTTAAAATGTAAGGCACAGCAATGGATTTGGCACTTAAAATAGATGACACATCAATGGATTTGGCACTTAAAATGGATGGCACATCAATGGATTTGGCACTTAAAATGGATGGCACATCAATGGATTTGGCACTTAAAATAGATGACACATCAATGGATTTGGCACTTAAAATGGATGGCACATCAATAGATTTGGCACTTAAAATGGATGGCACATCAATGGATTTGGCACTTAAAATGGAAGGCACACCAATGGTTTTGGCACTTAAAATGGATGGCACATCAATGGATTTGGCACTTAAAATGGATGGCACATCAATGGATTTGGCACTTAAAATGGAATACACACCAATGGATTTGGCACTTAAAATGGATGGCACATCAATGGATTTGGCACTTAAAATGGATGGCACACCAATGGTTTTGGCACATAAAATGGAAGGCACACCAATGGTTTTGGCACTTAAAATGGAAAACACACCAATGGATTTGGCACTTAAAATGGATGGCACATCAATGGATTTGGCACTTAAAATGGATGGCACATCAATGGATTTGGCACTTAAAATGGAAGGCACATCAATGGTTTTGGCACTTAAAATGGAAAACACACCAATGGATTTGGCACTTAAAATGGATGGCACATCAATGGATTTGGCACTTAAAATGGATGGCACATCAATGGATTTGGCACTTAAAATGGATGGCACATCAATGGATTTTGGCACTTAAAATGGATGGCATACCTTGATCGTCAAAGCCATGCGTCATTTCATGCCCAACAACAAATCCAAATGAACCAAACCTCGAAGACCTAGAATAAAATATCATTCGAAGCTCACAACTCATACCCTGCTTTCAACAAGAGCAACACACTATACCAAAAATGATTTAAGAAAAATAACGACAAAGATGAATGCAAAAAGCTAGTTAGAATAGAAAAATTATGTGCAACAAAGCGTAAATCAATATTTGAGATAAGTGGGCAAAGAACAGACAGCTTGATCATTAGGGGAAGAAATAAGCAATTCAAAATCAATGCCTTATGAGAGCCTAAGGAATTCCCAAGGAAAATTCGATGATATTGTATCTTACATTGAAAATTCGATGATATTGTGTTTTACTCACATTTGACCTTTCACGCTAAAAATGGATTTTCTAATATTCCACCGAGAAACACTGCAATAAGGAATTCTGCAATAAAAATAAATCTTCAATAATTGCACTGTCAATCCGCAACAGTTTTTAATTTACCTATGTTGAAAGTGCCAGCTCGTTGAAAACGGCAGCGTAATTGTTTTTTGGCAGTAAGTTTCGTGAATTAGAGGCGGAGAAGAGGAAACGGAGAAGTGGAAAAGCGAGAAGCGGAGAAGCGGAAGAGCGGAGAAGTGGAGAAGTGGAAAGCGGGAAAGCGGAGAAGCGGGAAGCGGATAAGGTTCAGCTGAGAGAAGAAGTAACTTTCAGAAAGTGTCTTTGCAAAAATAAGATAAAGTACGTGTTTGAGACATGTTTTGTAAAAAATTTCGGTTTGCTTCAAAACATCAAATAAAGCTGTATGCATATTTTGCATACAACAGGCGTTCTCGTCCTTTCATCATTCATGCAATTTAACTGTTGTTTTTTAACAAAGCATTGCCACACTTTATCTGTTTTTAGGTATAAACTATTTAATTCAGTCAAATGGGTTTAATCAAATTAGAAACTACAAAGAATGTTGATGAAATAAAAGATTCCTTGTGCGAAAATTATCTATGACCTAAAAACTAAAAGGATGTGAATAATGGCGAATTGGAGAACCCCGCTAATTTTTCTTTCGAAAGAGTTCTATAATTAATTGCATGTAAGCAGTCTCATAACTTTATGTCATCGCTGTATTAAATGGATCTTATATATACATGTGTCAGAACTTTTTTAAAGCTAAGACAGAAAAAAGCCAAGTCAGAGCTGGCTCTTAACACATAAACAAACGTAAGCGATATTCGCGTACGCGTAACGTAGCGTAAGCGATAACGTGTACTCAGTCAAGAGCCATGGTTCCTTCATCTAATTTTTTTAAATAAAAATTACGCTGTAGCTATGCAAGAAATCCAAGAAATCTCCAACAACTTCGATTCTTCGTCTTCTCATCCTTTAATGTGCTTCTAATCCTACAATGCCTGCCAAAAGTCTTGGAACACTGACATCAATTTCCAAGGTCAAAACCAATCATCCCCCTCTCCCCCACGGAACAATGTTGGTTTACCATCAAACGGATTAGGATTTTAGGAAGCACTTTCTTTTGCGCTTCATTTATGATATTTCTCTAAATCATCAACATTGTTTGAGGGGGAAGGGGGCGGAAGTAGCAAATTTTTTTCATGAAAGAAATGAAAGATATCAAATGCAACGTAAATTGGTGGGTGTTCCAAGTACTTTTGGCAGGCATTGTCTGAATTTCATTTTGAAGCTTATTAGATATTCCACCAAAATCAATATCCTCCTATAGGTTTTTGATGGTGCTGATTCCATTTCTGCCATTTTCAACATCGTACGTGTTACCGATAAGGAGATATGGGGGTATTGTTATTTTTCGGGGGTGGGGGTAAGCTACCCCCATAAAACTAAATGCCATATTTCAATTAAGGTGAAAATTGCTAAAATCAAAATCGATTTCCAATAAATAGGATCAAGATTGTATTTTGAATCTTTTCAAAGGCTCGTAGCCAGATGGCTGTCTAAGAAATAATGGGATAGATGAAGGAGACAAATATGAGTGGCAGCTAGAAAATAATCTAAAAATGGAAAGGATGCAATTTTATAAAAGTGACATCGATTCCTCTGTTTCATGTTTCTAATTATAGATAAGGTCGTATTTGAGAATTATGTCGGGTAGTTGCTCTCCTTTTATCACGGATTTACAAGTTGTCATTCATATAGGCCCTTGTTGTGCAATTCAGTGCCCAAATGACAAATTTCAGAGTGTTTACCTAAATTGTAGAAAGGAACCCCGTGTTTCCCACATCAGAGTTCCCAACTGATTGATCTACTATTCCATGTTGGTTGGTAAGGGAACTGAAATAAAACTGACATCCACTCGCCTTCCTGCGCTCCTAAATGCTTGGCCCAGAAGCACTACAAAGAAAGCCCTCTTCTCTACTGTTACTGCATTGCCAAAATGGCCTTTAAGTTAGACTCTACCTGCTACTTTTGTCTTCATAAAGCGCAAGGCAGATTATTTCATCGTTAATTGATTGCTGTATTTGTTTGCGTGACATTTGCCACAACAAAATATATTATTTCATCGAATGTAGCGCGCGTCGATGTGAAGGACAAGGCCCCGCAAGGCAACTCTCACCCTCGGAAATGAACGCTTGTAGACCGTTGTGTAGACCGTGGCTGTTTCTTCGCAATTTTCTGACTTGTCAGGGGGAGGTTTGCCCCAAAATCACCCAAAAGGTGTATAATAATACCCCTCAAAGATAAAATTAACCTTTGTATGAATTCCATGAAGAAAACGGCAAAATATGACGAAAATCCCACGGTCTACACTCAAAAGGAGAATAAGATCTAGAGTACTTCAAATTCAATTCTCAGAAAGTGTAGACCGTTGACACTTTCCTGAATTTCTTCAGTTTTACAACTTGTATCGATCTGAAAACCTACAATATTTTTTATACTAGCCATGCACACCTACTGACGAGGTTTCGTCTACTTTCTTTGAAAAATACGATTTTTATGAACATTTTAAATCTGTAGACCGTGGCTGTAGACCGTTGGTAACCATTGGCAATAGGCATTTTCATACTACATCACGTGCCCATTAGGAAAGGAGCGTTCTTTCAATTCCTAGCATACTTTAACAATGGAAAACGAACAATTATAATTGGCACAAACCATTTCCCAATTACTGGGACAAGGGAAGATAGAAAATAATAGGGAATGGGGTGTCTATGAGCGCTACCATGTTGCCACATGTGAATGCGAAGGAGCATAGTCTAAGCAAATTTATTAAATTCGTAGATGGTTTTGGGAGGGTTATGGTGGATAAAATTGAGCCATTTGAACAGTTTCTCGCCAGCATGTTGTTCGCAATTATTTATATCATGCATGGTTTGTAGACATTCTCATGAATTTTTTTGTTTTTTCATCAACAATTAAACCATAAATAAGGGGACTTTTCAGCAAAAAAACACTTTTTCAAAAGCACTGAACTGTACTGTTTTTCCTTTGAAGATTGATAGTTTTCTTAAACCGATGATCGAATTCTGCACAAAATAACTGTATTCAATAATGATTTAAATGATATTGACGGAAAAAATCAGTAGAATGTTTTTTGTAACAAATAACAATACTCGGATATCTACTATATCAATCGTTCAGAGTCCCAACCCCCTCCCCCCCCCTTTTAACTGGGTAAAGAGTGAAAATTTCGAATTTTCATTAGTAGCAGTGAGATCAGCACCATCGAAAACCCTAGGGTAGCACAATGTTTTGATATCGCAGATTGCTGTTTTCAAGATAATTTTCAGACAATGCCTGCCAAAAGTCTTGGAACACTGACATCAATTTCCAAGGTCAAAACCAATCATCCCCCTCTCCCCCACGGAACAATGTTGGTTTACCATCAAACGGATTAGGATTTTAGGAAGCACTTTCTTTTGCGCTTCATTTATGATATTTCTCTAAATCATCAACATTGTTTGAGGGGGAAGGGGGCGGAAGTAGCAAATTTTTTTCATGAAAGAAATGAAAGATATCAAATGCAACGTAAATTGGTGGGTGTTCCAAGTACTTTTGGCAGGCATTGTAAGTGCTATTTCTTCTTGAAAAAGTACTTACTTAAAATCGTTAAGTTGAATTCGGGAATAATTGCTCAGTGGGAAAAGAAAACTCTATCAATTCTTAATTTTGCTTATTAAATATTTACCCCTTTTCATCAAAGGCATTTTGGTCACAAAAAATTCAAGATTTAGTTGGTTACAGAAAACATACCCATTTTGTTATTTGAAACATCGTAATAAGCATTGACTATTGTTGGTGCAAGATCCCATCTGAAATGCAAAGAACAATTTGATGAAAACTGTTAACTGTATTAAGCACCTAGGATAAGGCTTGTTGCCTAGCCTTGGAACAATCTAATAACTGTGCTTGAAACCTCACATTTACAAAAGTAAAATTTCTTAAATTTTCTTAAAAATGAATTTAAATTTAAAATAGGGACTTTAATTGTTGTACACTGTTTTATTAATACGAGGTTGGGGAGAAAGAAGACAAGGCAGGGCAGGCTTCAATTTTTTCTAACTGTAAAGAAACATAACTTTCAAAAAACCGCCCATTTTGATAGAATGCTTTTTCACATTATACCTCACAAACCAAATCAAAACATTGCTTGATAGTGATCTAGTACCCATAACCAAGCCAGGGTTAAAGCAAAAGAAAGGAAAAAAGACAGTTTGCAAGGAAGATGTAAAAATCTTTATAAAAGCTGCTCTCATCAAATCACTTGTGAACGCTCTTTTCATTGAGACTTTAAAATTTTCTTTCTAAAATTAAGAAAAAAAATGAATCTCTGGGCATTGGTTACGTATCACCGTTTTTCCACTTCTGTAAGATTTGGGATCTTCCTTTAATTTACCATAGAAATTAAGTATGTAAGTGGCAGACGTACAGTCTTTTGTTGACAGGTTCAGTAGCAAGATTTAGATTCTTCAAACGTCTCCATTTGTAACTGTTGACTACATTCTCCAAATGCATCCCTTTTGATATGGAAAGCTGTCAAGGAAATAAGAAGATTTACCTTAACTTCAGATTTAGACGACACATTAAAAAATTCTTGCATATTTTACCAAAATTGTATTTATTTTTCATCAAAGCATTGAGATGCACATGCAACTGGAGATAATATTTCACAAATTCTGAAGAAAAAGATGACCATTTTCAACCCGCAAATACCTGCCAGGTCGCACGTGTCAGGTCGGACAGTGTCTGCATTGCAAATATATTGGTCTTCAAGTTATTTTTGACTCCTATGACTAGATCCGATCAACCTGCTCTTTCGCGAACTTTCAATGCCTAAAAATGATGCAGAAATGCAGAGCTCTTTGTGTCAATTAAGCCTGGTTTACACCATCTTGCAAATCTAAATGACATTTATGCAGGACCAATTGTGCCGTCACAAATAGTAGAAATATACTTTAGTGTCCCACAGGGGTCTTGCCTTGGGCTTCTTCTTTTTAGTAGACAGAAACAATTTTCCGTACTTTCAAAAAAAAATTTCTGCAAGGATTGTCGCCGGTCTGTGTGCGATAGGAAAAGGCAATGAACTCTCAATGCCTTGAAGACCCAGGCAATGATAATTGAATCTCATCCGATCCTAATGAAGACTTCAAAAGAACAAGTGCAACACCCCTTTTTCTACTGGTGGTTTCAAAATTGAAATGGTTCATAAACTTAAATACTTAGAGCTTCATATCGATAAACATTTAGCTTGAGATAAGCAGACCCATTTCTAACGATCAAACGATTCGTGTGCTTTAGGAGTTTTTCAATAGGTCAAAAAATTACTTCCTAAAACACCCACGGTAAAACCTATCATTGTTTCGTTGAACCGTGGGGATCTACGTTGCAGTTTCTGCAAAAACTTCAGAGCCGAACAGCTAGATTTTAAATGCACAGTAGTTACGACTCGCCCATTAGGCTTATTGTAGTGGACATACAAGCCAAAGACGCGTGCATAGTTTACAAATCTATAAATCGCCTAGCTCTAAATTACTTCTGATATTTTACATAAAATTTACAATGTAGTGTGAGAAAAATTTGAGAAATATCGCGATTGATCTCCAAATCTCACTGACAAAGACATGTAGAGGTTAGCAGGATTTATCACATTGTGATGCTGGAGTATGAAACGCCTTGGACACAAAAATCAAGCAGGCTCCTCTTTCAAAATAATGCTTTAAAAATCATAACTTTGATGCCTGAATGATTTAGACTGTGCCCAGCTGCATACAGATTGAGATTTCAAGCTGCTATTCCACTCCCAAATTAATATGCTCTGGTACCCAGAATGTCAAGGTGCAAAACAACTAAAAGAGTACTTGAAGAGTTTACAGGTTCAAACACCAGCCCCTGAAAAAACAGCATTTTAGACTGTAAGTTTTCCAGCCTTGTTTTTCGGAAACAATTGTCTAATGCTACACTTAAAGATGCTTTGCTATATCGATAATCTATGTATGCAAGAATCCTCTCATTAAAGCTCATTTTAGGGACCAAATTTTATTGAAATGGGGCATGTATAGGGGATGTGCCCTCCTGTCGACTAGTCTGACTAGGATTAAATGATGCAAGAATGTAGAAAAGTGCATGGCGACAAGCTTGCAAAACATTTTAAACATCAAGCAGTGCTCTTAATAGCGACATTTTGCAGACCAGCAAGTCAGCTTTTTTATCTTTCTTGAGTGGGCCCAACCTTGTCCAGGTTATGTTAAGAAGCATCCTGTTACCATGGCCACAAAAATTAGCATCTGTAAGAAGCTATATAAACCTTTTTTATTAAAATTTGCTTCTTAATTTTTCGGTGAGAACGTCTAAGTGCAACGAACTTTGAACTACATATGTTGTTTACAATGGTCGCAAGAGAAATTCTACATCTTGATACTGCAAAACTAGGAATGTCAATTGGCAGCAAAAACTCATACCGTATTGTAAATTTGATTAAGCTTTTCAGGCTCATCGACAAACTTTGGGTAGCCAATATTATGTATCATCCTGCTGGCCTTGCAAAAAGAAATATAAAGATTATGTATAGCAAAAGTTGAATTGAGTGTTAAATGAATCAAAAACGAAGCCATTATAACAGAAAGGAATCGCCGAGATACAACTAGAGCTTTTTTTGCAAACTTACCTTGACCTTAGCTTCTTCCTTTGTCTTTGTATCCATCCACTTAAGACCGTCAAGTCCAGCTGAAAATGTAGCTTTCACACCTTCAATTATCTGCTTGCCCTGAAAAGTTACAGCAATCTAGTTACAAGTATTGCTTTTAGGAGCAATGTTTCAAGTCATGATAATGGTTGCTTGAAGAAAGTTCAAGGAGCAAAAATACTTTGCTGCAAAGTTTTGCATGAAACGGAGACCGTGCACCTGACACAAGCTGCAAATTTCACGGCCCAGTAAAATTTATAACTAATTTGGTTACAAAGAGATTACGTTAACTCTAGGTAAGTCAAGTTAAGTAAAGTCAGATCGTGCTAGATAGGTTGGATTAATTTTGATGACGATCGATTAACTTACATCAAGTTGGATTGAATTACGTCAGGCTACATCAAATGAGATTAAGTAAGATTGTCAAAACTACATCTATAAAGTCAAACTTTTTTGTCTGCAGAAATTAATTGTTACATTTACCACATCAACTGCTTTTTTAGGCTTTACTGCTTGTGCAAACAGGCTTGCGATGGCCATATCCAAATTATCTTCTACAACTTCGAAGCATTTGAACCAATGATCAGTGTCCTTATCAACGCCGAGAGCCACCTGGCGGAACTTGAATTCTGCATCACGAAACTCTTTTGAAAGGTGCATGCCAAATTTTTGAACGACAATCCAGCCAAAGTAGTTTGCAATGACTCTGCATAAGATATTATTCGTGTAAATTTAATAATTATAATAATGATAGTAATTTTGAATGATTATAATTTTAACTATATAAACAGAAAAAGGAATATCTCTTTAAATAAATTAAATTTTAAGCATTATTTAACTGATAATTCCCTCAAAAAAGATAATAATATGTTATAGCCTATACAGTTTTTTATGTCTCTGACTGGGAGTCAAATTGTCAAGCAATTGTCTTGAAAAGTTTCCAGCAATCAGCTGCCATTCGATCTTTGTTCTTGTTTGGTCTCTCCACTCTCTCTCGCATTCAACTGCTAATGGTCAGGCCATGCTTCTGAGTTCAAAGCCTTGAAAACTTGCTTATGGAGATTAAAAAATCTTCTCTCTTCTATGGAAAACCATCCTAATTTAAAGATATCATTTTTGCTCTTTACATAATAAACGGGAACGATGGATGCAGCTGCAAAATGTATTCTTTGGAGGCATTTCTAGAGCGCAATAGTTAGGGGCGTGTATGCCTGGTCACCGCAGTCAAATATTTGATAAGACGATAGATTCTACTAACTGCTTCCTGAGACAAAAAGTGCGACTTTCTTTAACTTCTTCAAGATTGCTAAGGTTCCGTAACATGAGCTACTGATCGTTTTAACATGGTTCTCCCATTTTAAGTTTTCGTTTATAGTTACCCCCAATAGCTTACATGTCTCTGTTCTTTCCATCTTCCTTCTTTTTTAGTTAGGTATCTCTCAGGCCATCTTTCCTTGGCATTTTTTGCTGTTGACAATAACGCAAGTTTTAGTCTTTCCTTATTCAATACAAGAGTGCTATTTCTGGCCAATGTTAATAGATGCTCCATTGATTGATTGGTAGTTCTCGACAGGAATTCGACATGTTTCGGATAAGCATTGTAAAAAAATGTTGTATTATCAGCATAATAATATCGCTTATATCAACGTGCGATAAAATATGGGGATTTATATCGAGTCCAGCCCTCACGTTTATCGCTGAATAACGAACTTCCCGGTATAAAGAATTCCCGGTATGACGAACTAAATGTCTTGTCCCTTGGATTCTGCCTAACATCCTCTTTACAAATTCTCTTGGTTTAACGAGCCCCGGAAATAACGAACTCTCGATATTACGAACCAAATTTTGGGTCCCTTCATCAAAATAACCCTTGATATAATGAGCTTTTCATAAATTTTTCATCTGTTAATTTTGTTTATTTATTTTCGGTGTTCATTTGTCACTTTCTCTTCGGAGAAAATCGTTTTTATAATCGGCAAAACATGGTGATAATACATTTAAATTTTGATCGCGTCAAAGATTACTGCGTCAATGAGTACATTGACGCTGAATACCTTAATACTTATGAGACAGTGGCAATGAGCGACGACAAAACTTTCTTGGGAGACCCAGATGGAATGTGAAAAGAAATAGGCAAATAAGAATGCCAAATAAGAAAGAAATAGACAAATAAGTAATCGAAGACGTCATTCAGCTTCCAACTAGCAGTAAAGTGATACCAGCTTTGCCAATTTCTTGGTCCCAAATTACAAGAGGAAAATAAAGATTTTCATTTTCGACGAATAACCATTAGTAATACTTGATTTCAGCTTGGTTTTTCGGAGTAGAAGTTGCAAAAAGGTTGGAGATAGCCTAAACAAGTTCACCAAAGGCAATTCTAGGCGTGTACCGTGAAAAGACCTAAAAAATGTTTTCTTAGGTTTAATGAACTCCCGATATAACGAACTATTTTCTAGTTCCCTTCAGAGTTCGTTATATCGGGATTCAACTGTATTTCATTCGCGGTGAATTCCATCAATAAAACAAATATTTGGCAAATTTATTGCTTTTTTGTAAGAGTCCCCCATGCCTCTCCCAGCAGTTAAAGTCCGGCATATAAAAACCATTACGAAAAGCGAAGACAGACATTACCTTTTTGGCGTCGTGGCAACGAGGCTACTGATTGTC
Organism: Rhopilema esculentum; assembly: GCF_013076305.1. The sequence continues at coordinate 10,639,293 of NW_027019328.1, read as the reverse complement.
TTAAAATATTCAAGTGACCTCGTTCCGATTAGTGTGTTGTCAGAAATGCGCACATTGACCGTTTGAAAAGTTTTCTGGAGGTATTGTTTCCAGTTAAACTGCAACGAAAAAACAACTGCTAAAAAATCAGAGGTTGAAAAAAAGAGAGTGAAAATATGTTGACAGACAGGAAGACAGCAAAATAAGGCTCAGCGATTGGTTTTGAAAGAAAGACTATTAAAACTTTCAAGAAGTATTCCATAAACGTACTAAAGGCGAAGTTTTTGACTACCCTTGTTTCAAACCTAGTCGAGGTCTCTTTGAATCTGATTCAAAATTTACCTTATTATTTGTTACCCTTGTCAGCTCCCCCAGTGGAAGGGTTTTGTAGCTTTTCATCACATCTCTGAAAATTGTCACTGGTATTGATGCCTAAAAAAAATTCATAGAAACATCTTATTAGTGAGCTCAAAGTATGTCATTCTGATCGATCAATCAATCCTCATCAAACTCTATTAACTAGTGCATACCCCCAATTGCTAATCAATTTCACGTTCTCCCGTTTATTAATAAATAGGTTGTACAAAATATATCATAGTTTATCTTGTTTGTTAGTGAGAGGTTTTCCCCACTACCCAACTATTTTTAACTTGACATTAATTAAAATAGGTAGACGTCCCAGTTCACCATATGCCATGCACGCTGGAGTAGATCTTCGAACATTCATTACCATTTTGATTAATTGAGCTCTCGTTCCATTCATTATCATTAGTACTTCATCGAGCATACTAATGATTTCAAACCCCCAAACTTCTGCACCGTAATGCCATATACTTTCATAGCATCTCAAGTGTCCCAGAAGTGTCACTCTATGCTACCTGATAATATCTTAGGCCGTCTCTTTAGACATCACCTTACGCGTCACCTTACAATTTATTTCACCTCACTAGTTCCTACTTTCCACTAGCCCTACTAAATCTCAGTTTGTCGCTATTGCCATCTCCATCTTATTTGTAATTGAAAGTTTTTGCCTTCCACCTTAAAAGCCGATCTTATTCCTTTGCATTTATCTTATGCTTACTTTGAGTTTTTCTATATAAGGAGAGAATTTAAAGAAAATAACAGAAAAGCTATTAATAAAGCTGATGAGTTATGGAATAAGCTAGCAATTACATTTGCAAGTTTCATTTCAAGATCCAGAAGGTCCTTTATGTCACTTGTTGAAGAGTTTCCTCCAAGAAGCGTCACATATCGCTTTACCATGTTCTCATACGCACCAAAAATCTGCAAAAATAAAAACTACTTTGAATACCTCTGATGTACAACTCTTTACATTCTAACTCCACTTGCATCCTTCTACGAATGCTTTATTTTCCATAAAGTAAATTGAACAAAAAAGGGAAAAATAAATTTTTTGGCACACTAACTTTGAAAAAGCTCTTTTCACAAGGCTGTTTGCGTGAAACTGCATTGTCGGAAGTTCCTTCAGAGAAAAGTTTAAACCATTCTAACAACGCAACAGCATTATACCTTTTAAAGTTAAGAACCGGCTAATTTGTCTTTTATGAAAAAAATTATTTGAAAATTCCCAAGACCCATGCAGCAAAGTGATTAGTTTACTTTGCTATGGATATTTCAATCGAAAAAGGCTTTGGTTTTTCGCTAATTACAAGACCTAACAATGATTCAAAACACGTGTAAAGTTCACACGGAGCAAAGTGAACTTCAAATTCATATGTTTGCGGCACAAGAATTCGATAAAATATTGAATTCCGATGTTAATTGGCATCCCGCCACAAGTTATTAAAAAACTTTTATCAAAAAATTGATGCTGAACAGAATCTACACAAAATCAACAGCATTTTTAAAACTTGGGCATATCAAGGCTCTTCTCCCAGTTACTTTTACATTTGAAATCACTATAAAATGATCTGAAACACTAAAGAAATAAATTGAAGCCCACTGATCTGGCCTTACTTTTCAGTGAAATGATTTATCGTAGCTGCTTCTATCGAACGGTGAAATGAAAAATTTGAATAAAACGAAGGAAATTGTCAAATATTTTCAATCTAAGATTACAAAGCAAGGTTCGCATCTTGATGAGCACTTGACATCGGAACATTGCAACGATTGGCAAATCATCAGGTTACAGTAAAAAAGATGGGTAAGGCGCTGCTGGTAGTTTTATTCGCTTTACTCTAGCCTTCCAGTTGATAAAATGAATGATATTGTTGCCTCCAAAATCAATTTGTTTGCAATATTGTTGAACCGTGGATTACCAAAAAGGAGTAGTTCATATAGGGCCTCAGAGTTAAGATTATCAAACTCAAGAACTGGGATTTCTGAAAGCTGATCAAAGAGATCGTTACGCATCTGGTCATACATGGGCCAAAGCAGGAGAAAATGCTCATTGTCTTCAATGCCTGTATTGCACGTGCAGATGGGATTCAAAAATTCAAAGTTGTGAAGAAACTTGTGCTCGCTTAGGAGGCTAAATCTAACCCGGAGCATAGTTAAGCATCTCACACCACGTGTGTCGCAAATTTCAAATAATGGTTTCTTATCTGGTTTTATCTTTGCGAGCAGCTTGCGTTTAAATTCACCTAACGTATTCGACTCAGACTCACGAACATCTTTTGCTAACGCATGCCATTCAAGGAGCACATTCTGGAAATTTGCGTTTGAAAAGCGAGCAGTTCTGCAGACAGCTGCATCGTATTCATTTACGTTTCTAAGAGAATATGTTTGTAATGGATAATATCACCGTAATCAAGATGGGGTCTGATATAAAGTTGATAGATTTGGTCAAGCACAGTACGTGAAACATACTTAGACAGAAATTTTATCATCCCTATTCCCCTTCTTGCCTTAAGAATAGCCTCTTGAATATGACTCTTGAAGTTTTACTTTTCATCCAGGATCATACCAAAATGCTTATGTTCAGTTTTTCTGACAATCTCTTCGCTACCAAGATTGGGAGGTGGATGCTGAGGTTTTACCTTTTTGTGGAAAAAATTACCTTTTCTGTCTTTTCAGCATTAAATTGCATCTTCCATTGCCACAGCCACAGGCTAACACGTTCAAAATCACGATTAAACTCTAAAGCAGTTCTAGCCTCACCTTTAACAACTTGAAACAGTGATGTGTCATCAGCAAAAAGTTTTATGTCACAATTTACATTTTCAACGAGGTCGTTTATGTAGATTAAGAAAAATAGAGGACCGAGAACAGACCCTTGTGGAACTCCCGAAGTGATGGTTTCCCAGTTGGAACATTTCCCATTTAAGACAACTCTTTGTTTCCGATTGACCAGGAAACTTTGCATTAAACTAATAGGTTACTTGATATTCCACTGCTTTCAAGCTTGTACAGAAGATCATCATGCCACACTCTATCAAATGCCTTGGAGAAATCCAAAAGATAGAACGAGTTTCTAAACTAAGAGCGCTCTCGAATGCACAGTATATCTTATGAGTTTTTTCCAATAGCTGGTTGATAGTTGAATCACCTGGGCGGGCGAAAACCAGATTGACTGGGAGTTAAAAGCCGTTAACATAAAAGTGCTTATACATAGCGTCAAAAATGACTTTCTCAAACATTTAACCAAGGATTGGCAAAAGCGATATTGAACGATTATTTTTCTTATTCTGTCTACTAGCCTTTTTATGAACAGGGACAATGTTAGCTTTTTTCCATACTGAAAGAAAGATGCCTGTTTCAATACATTTTTCGAAAGTAAGACACAGTGGTTAAGTAAGAGAAAAATCACAAAATTTTATCATTGGTGCTGAGATCCCGTCCCAATCATGAGCGTTATTACCGTTTATTGATCTAATTAATCGAAGTATCTTTCCTTTGTCTATCATGAGAATATGCAAAGTTTTGTCACATCGTGGAAGAAAGGTTGGAATTGTGCTCCTAGTTGTTATAGTGGAAGACTGTTGCATAAAAAATTCATCAAGTATTGTGGCCTTTGCTGGCACACTTGTAACAAATATACCGTTTTCGAAAAGAGGCGGGATATTTATCACTTTCTTTCTATTGAGTAATCTATTTAGTACCGAGTATCCAAAGTTTCATGCATATTATAAAAAATGTGCCCAAGCAAAGAAAACTGACACTGCAAAACTACACTGACAAGATTATCCAAGAGACGATATGTCTAATGCCGGTGTCGAGGCTTTCTTTCTTTAGGCTGCCACAGTTAATAATATCATTCACAGGCGTCGATCAATCAAAGCGACATCGCTGGTTTAGATCTGGATGAGTTTCTTGTGTTTTTTCGTTGAATAAATAGTATATCTCTGCTCTATGCTTTTCATCATGACCTGCCTGAATCCAGTGCAAATAAGCAAAGAAAGGCGTATCTGAATCTTATTTTGGGTTGATCACATCTCCAGGGCCTAGAAGATTAGAAAAGGGGCCGTGCAGTAGGGAACGTCTTCATGCCACACCCAAGACCACACCTATGGTCGCAACCTTTATACTTGCATTTGTGTTAAAGATTCCATGTTGTGCATATGAAATCATTCAAGTTTTTCACCGACTCCTTAAAGAAAATAGAAACTGCTCCCTCCCCCCCCCCAAAAAAACCTCTACCAGTTTTGACAAAAACGACTGAGCCCCCGACCCCCGACTTGTAAGTTCATTAGCCCCCTGTGATAAATGGGCTGTAGTACTTTCTCAACAGGATGCATGTACAATGGATATTGTTTACCTTCGTTTACTGAAGTATTTTTCTAGAAATCTGCAAACAATTTGGTATTCCCAAAGAAATTTGAATTAGCATAGGATTTTTCCAAGGCCTGAAAAAACAATCTCTCAAAATAGTTAGCAAAGTAAATGCCAAAACTTCAAGGGCGTAGCCAAGATTCTCAATTTTACCCCCAGGGTTAATTACTGGGGGGGGTCAAGGCTTTCTAGCCCTCCGCTGCTGCCGCTGCAGCCATTTGATTTGATTTAATTTGATTTGCTCTGAAAAGCATTGTTGGGCCGAACTGGACCTTGCAATTATTGTGTGCTTAGCTAGGCTGGGGGTACTACTCGTTGAAAGCAGGCGTGCAGTAGTAGTTGTATGCATTGTTTGCATGCAGAGTCAAATCGGAGTTCTTTCGAGGCCTGAATCCTGATCGATTTCCAAAGGTAATTTTTTATGCGTGTTGCATATAATCCAGATATGTTCCCGTACTGGTATGACAGAGAAATGGACTTTGAAAAGTCTAGAGGCCGGACGACAAGCGGCCTCGTATTTTATAATTAGAGTAGGATTTGCTTTCATTAAGCAAGCTCTTTGTAAGCCCAAGGATCTGCAGTAAGTCATATTCTTGATTCTTAAATTTCTATTCGTAATCTAAAGCCTAGTTAATCTTATAAAATTCAGTGCTAAAATCAATTTAAGAAAGGATAAAAGATATAAAAAGAATAACTAAATTGAAAGATCTAGGCTAAATTTAGCACTAAAAGGAATTAATCAAAGATGCCTGCATTGGTTCAGTTGAAAGACTATTTCAGCATTCTGCGTCTCTAAACGAAAAGTCTTTTGTCCGTTGGTATTATTCCTCTACTTTGTATATTTCCTGCGGCACGTCCAGCATTTTTCAGCTTAAAAATTTATCAGTGACTCAACAATATGATTGTGTATTGCTTCAAAACTGCGTCTGACAAGCACATACTAAAAAAAGGTGTAAGTAATATGGCTGTCCCCTCCCTCAGCTTCCAAATATTCAGTAAATTTATCTTCCTTGCCACCAGTTAATGACTCTTTTTTTATCTTTTCGAAAAATTTTAACAGCGTCTTTATCTTTTTGGAGATTTAAAAGATCAAGATGTTTTCATCTTGAACATACTGATAGAATAATTTGTAAACAAACAAGACATGAGCAATAAAACAAGCTAAATGTCCTTGTTTGTTGATTTTTCCGAGAACCCTTTTGCTTAGCTATCTGTGGTTGATTCTTGAAATATTTTGATTCTGCTCTCCAACTCTTCATCGCACTCTCAAGCAATTCATAAGATAATTGTTTCCATCGTACTTTAAAATATCCTAGTTATTGAATAAACTGGTTCCAGTTACTGTTGTAAAAACGAGGCGTAACGATGCTTCAAAGAAAATCCTTTCACAACTGCAGTATGAAATTTTTTAGTGAATTTCGCGAAGCCGGTGGCAAAAAAGCCATTCGAAGTGACTGCTTCTATACTCTACTTGGATATGAGATGTTCTACTGTTTGTACCTTTACGCACTTGTTGCTACTTGCAACTTCAACACTGGACTCATGGAAAAAGAGTTACGATGACTAAGGTAAGGTTTCCCTAAAAGTCCACAATTGAATAATTTATCAAATTGCAGACAAAAACAAGCATTAATATCATAAGTTTGATGTTTCAGTAATAACAACATAAACAAACCTCTTTCCAATGTTTCATATTTGTTTGGTAATTTCTTGGAACAATTGTAAAAACTGGTTGATCAATCTGAAATGTAATGCTTTCTTTTAATTTCTACGAAATGCTTTGATTTTAACACACTATTAAAGTTAAAAAAAATATCTCAGGGACTCAAGAAAAATGAGTATGTTATAGAGAAGTCTATTTACTAACAAGCATTTTTACCTCACTGCTAACGGTAAAATATATAGAAAAAGGAAAATTTCGAGGTTAAAATAGTTAATTAACTAGATTTTGATATATAATTTTACTTCAATTTGTTGTCCAGTTTTCATCTTGCCTGCTTGAAAATGACGAGATTTAATCATTATCAAAAATTCTACAGGCACCTAGAAAAGAGGCATTCAAAAAATCTACTACCCTTATCTTCTTGGAAAACTTTTAAGAGAGACCTTAAGACAACCTTGACACAAATTTGCCATGAAATCGGAAAATTTATGTCTTGCCCCCCCCCCCCCCTTCCTGTCCAGGAGCTTTAGAGCCGGTCCTGCTGAAGAAACTTCATAGTCTGCTTGAAAAATCTAGAATTTTTTAAACATTTGCTACGTTTTGAAGCTTTTTATATTGAAAGAAGAATCCGCAAGAAACGGCGCCAATATTAGTTCAGAAAAGTTTTCCTCAGCTAAGCAACAGCTAAAAATATTTTCAGTGCAGTGGGGAGATCTAGTCCATGTTCTTCATAGTATAGAATAGAGAGACTGTCTCAGTGACATTTATTCTTTGAAAACTAGAACATAATCTACTGATGTCAATAGCCAACGTAGAAAATAATTTAGAAACTTCAAGTAGACCTAGATTTAAATAACGAAGGCTTTCTGACATCCAGCTGAATCCATTCTTTGCCACATTCCTTCTTGAAAAAGCAGAAGCAATCAATTTCTAATGAAAATGCACGCTAGGAAGTCCTTCTTTCTGCCTAATATCTTTATTTAGAATATTCGTATTTTCTTGAATAGAAGCCGTCGCATTTATTTTCATGGACGATATTTTTACGGTATCCGTTGAAGGGCGGCTTTTATCGCTTCTCAAGCTACATATTCTCTCTTTTCAAAAAATGAATCATCAGCATTTGCGCTTTGC
>NW_027019328.1:10447841-10631689 GCF_013076305.1 Rhopilema esculentum | reverse complement strand
AGTCTCATTTCCAGTTATTAGTCACGTTGTCATCAGTGGCATGTGACCCCCTGACTTCCGGAAAAACGTCCCTTTTCTAAAAAGTGCCCTCTTTAAATCTATAGGTGCACGCAAACATTATCATTGACTCGTTGGGCACACCAGCAATTTTAGTCAAAGGGTACAGAGAGAAAGCGGACGAAATATAAGTAGCTTATATGCTATATTCTTCTAGCTCGACTGTCTCTTTGCAGACGACGATTGCAATTTGAGTCAAAAATGACTTGTGAATATTTTAGAATGAAGTGAGAAGGGGACTATCATTTTCTTGATATCATTGTGGCAAAAGTGGAACTCTTTTTTATTGCCACGACAACGTTATCAAGGTCGAGAACTTTAATGAAACTGAGGTTCAGCTTACTTTGAGGTAGGGATATAAGCTAAATGTGTATCCTGCTTGTTTCCAGTGGCAAATAATATTTTATGTTAGCTTGAAGTTCACTTATTTCTTTTTATAGGCACGGGTCTATACTCTTTTATAAGCAGTATAGTCGCAAGCTTAAGTTAATAGTTATTGTTAAATAGATGCTCAATTGTGTTTTAAGACGTTAAATAGATGCTCAATGAAATACAACTGGTTTGACGTTCCGCCGTAAACTTCTTCATCATGTTTCTAATATAAATATCTCAAGAAAAAATCTCCTAAAGAGTCATAAAACAGGCTTGTAAAGATGAATTATGCAGTTTGATTTTGCTTCCACCGATACATTACAAAGTGCATATTATTTCAGATAGTTATTTCAGATGTGAATTTTCATTTTCTTCGACGTATCAATTTGCAACTTTTGTAGCAATAGCTTTACCAAAATGCCACACAAAATGTCCTACCAGCGGTTTGGAGTAAACGTTTATTTTGCAGACAAAAATGCTTCTGGTAGAGTAAGACGAGCCACGGCAAAAGAGATTGCCCCAGAAAGTCAAAGTTGCAACAGGCGTCAAAGAGATAATGTTTTTGTGATTATGAGCGAAAGGTTTGTGGGGTCATCGAATTGGTGAGCAAAGGATTTAAGGCAAACGAAAAATAGCAATCTTGGGCAAACCTAAGCTTTTTAAATACTTTGTTGACAGACAAATTACACAGTAAGACCTTTGCAAATCGACTGTTGAAAACGTTGGTTAATAGCATAAGCTTAACGATGCTTTAAAAAACAATTTTTTGCTATCGCAGTTTGCGTGAATTCGGACGTAATGATAAGAGAATGAAAAGGTTAAACTGCTCCATAATCTGACTGTCTCGGGAAAGAATTGGCTCACAATTGTTTAAGATACTTAGCTTAAATCATGGCTCTCTTATTAAAGAAACCTGAAATCATAAAGATCAAGTATCCAACTTTATTCTGAGGAAAAGGATTCTGCTTTAAATGAACATGACATAACAAGCATCACGACAGACAGCACATACCCTAGCAAAATGTTTAACGTCGCAAAAGAAGCTTAATGTCTCTAGGATTCTTGACAACATTCCACTAAACCGAATGCAAGTCACCGTATAGCTTCTAAATGAATGTAAATACGACAATTTTTGGTTGAAATAAAAATGTTAACTATCCTTTTGAACCAATTCAAAGAAAAATTAGCCAATGAAGTAGTAAGCATTCAAGAGAACTGAAAATTCGCCTATCGTTGACCGGCGTTGTTCTTTTTACCATTGATAAGTGATATTCTTTCTTCAAGCAGTCGAAACGGCATAAAATGAAAAGAGTCTCGAGTCAGAGCTAAACTTCAATTGTACGATTTTTAAAAAGGGCAACCCATCCATTACCTGGACATTAACACGATAGTGAATAATCTAGACGTAAAGAACTATCCTACATGGACAGATTTCTAATCATCATCTAAGCTTTTTTCATCTATGCTGGTACGCTCTCAGAAATGTACCCAAGAGACAATCTCTCTAATTTTACCGTGACGTTATGATGACGTCATCATACAAGTGGGCTTCTTTTCCTTATGCACAATACTGGATTTTAAATTTTTCTGCATTGAGAAAATCAAAGAAAATTATCTATATTTAAGATGGCACAATGACTTTTGATAATGTGACCTTTGATAATGTAACTTTTGGTAAAGTGGTTTAACCAACTGATGCGTTATCAGCTGATTTAGCCTAGTTATCATACTGCATTGTCCTAATTGAATCCATCTCTGCTCCTTCAGAAAAAAGATTTTCCTTGTATCATCTTCCATGTTCCAAGTATCAATGGAAGGTTGTTTAGTGTAATTTCACAGAATAAGGAATGTCGGGACATCCAGTACAAGATCGATATTATCAACTTAACTTTGCCAAAATGGATTAAATCATTTTCTACCAAATTTATTAAAAATTCCATGGCAATCATGATGTCCGTTTGGATATTCTATACAACCCAACAAGCAGTTATGATTAAACGAGGCAATTCAGAAAGTACTCTTCTTTCCTGTGCTGCGAAACAGCTGAGAGTAGCAGCTGCGACTACAGATTCATTAGCGGCAGATTATGTGTATCATCAACTTTACTATCAGCAGCTCGTTCGCAAAAAATCTATAATACAAAAATGTTAAAAAGCCAGGCATGCAACTAGAAAGCGCTAAAAAACTCATTGTTGTGGTACAAAGGTAGAAGGCAGAGAGCACCGACAAAGAACCCAGATACAAAGAAAGGTTGTTGAGCGGAAATTATGTTACGTTTTTACAAACCTTCTCAAAGATCTTAACGGGCTGTATCAACCTGACTGTAATGCCCGAGTTACTGGCACAAAGCAGTTAAAAATTCTTATTTGAATTTTTTGGAAGATCTTAAAATGACGTTGGTTTTGCCCTGAAAAAGGCAGGTATGGTATTCTGAACACCTCGCTTTTGATCAAAGTCAGCCCTCTTAATTTCGCACTACCACCTATTGCTGTTGGGTTGAGAGATCAAGATTTTGCAAAAAAGTCTCCCAAAATGATCAAGCGAGAACAGATTGATAGATAGACAATAGTGAATCTTAAATCTTGAATAGAAAACAGATTTCGAGCCTCATCTTGACACCTATGATCAATTCCAAGAAACAGAATCTCTTTTACAGATGTAATATCACTTTCAATTCATATTTCCAGTAAAATTAATCGACTTGGAAATGGAACTCCTAAGACAGAGATGATAACCAACAAGATATGGCCTAATGTGCTAACAGGGCACTGGAAAACACTTCTCTCAGTCGAACAGTCACCTAAGTAGATTGCACTCACGATGGTCGTGCACCGAACACTGAGAGTAAAGCCCTGGTCAAACGATCCAAAATTCACCAAACATTTCGCCCAACATGGTGTTAGGCGAAGTGCTGGATCGTTTGACCACCTTGTTGGGTCACCCAACATCGTAAATTTCGATGTTGGACAAAATTTGACTAAGGTAAAAATTATTGGCTGCCGACGTCCAACAATTGTATTGTTTTGAAGTATTAAGTGAAATGTTGGATCGTTTGACCACTTTAGCCAACATTGTTGGCTCTGCACACGCGCAGTTGACTAAAGAGCGCCAAAATTCAATCATCGCATCGTTGTTATTTTCTTAGGCTGGTTTCGTTCGTCTCAGCAATACGTTTGCTTACAATTAGTTACACTTTAGTAACGAAATATAACGATTTCTGTGCGAAAGAAGACGCATCAAGCGTTAATGACGAAACTGTAGCACAGAGGAGCTACAAGCAGGGACGCCTGCAAAAGATAAGGGCAGGAGGGGCAGTATTGGTGCCGAGGGCAAATCGTGCAATTTTTCTTTTAACATAATCGAGTATTCCTAGGTGGGAGGGGGGCGACGTTGGGGTAACATGATAAAATATTCTTTAATACCGTGCCACCCATACAGCTGGGTATTTTACCATTGTAAAATGGAGGTTTAAAATTGCGAGAGATGATCCGAAGACTGATACTTTAAAGAATGACGGTTTCTTGCGAGCGGCTGTACATTTTCTTTCCGTAAGATTACCCCTCATTAGGATTACATCATGTTGTGTAGTTATTAGCTATATTGGGTAACATTTTATGCTTAGTTATGCTTTTCTGGTATTTTCCTTGTACATTTAAACATACGTAGTTAGCTAGATTCAAGGAGATTCGGAGAGAAATTCAGAAGGTATAGACATGAAAGGCTAAACATAAGAGGGAAGCTAACCGTTTCGCCCAAGAGACTTGCGAAAGCTCTTGCAGCCCAGTTTACATTTAGGACAGGCAGTGCTTAAGAAAGATATTAACATAACAAGACCCATCCTAAAGTATTTTCTTATATTTCAGGGCACTTCTAGCCCCCTCTGACCCTCTTCAAAGAGGGCAGGAGGGGCAGCTGCCCCTCCAGCCCCCCTGTGTAGGCGCCCCTGGCTACAAGAAAGCGCAGGGGGGACAAATTTAGGCCTCAACTTTGATAGGGGATGCGACGTTCGTCCGGAAAGACCGCGATGGCAGTCAAAATTTCTGAAGAGAAAATAAAAAGAGAAGGTAGTGATTGCCTTTCGCTTTTCGGATCGAAATGTCGCAAAACTGTGCAGCCTTTAGTGCGAACTTCTATCCAGTCCTTTTTCGATCTGCGCATGAAAACGTTGAGTGAAATGTTGGATGAAATGTTGGATCGTTTGACCAGGGCTTAAAACGTGTTTGCTGAAAACAATCTATAGTATGTGCAGGAAGTTACAGGATCCATAAGAAAAAAGCGTGACAACACGCTTCACACAGACATTACTTCTTCTCAATTTTCGACGATCCTTTCAATCAGGTTACATTACGAGCCAAGGGCCCCGCTTCTGTCTCTTATGCATTTAAAATTAAATGGAAAAAGACGAGCCATTACCAATTTATATCAACAATAAAAAATTTGGCCACGCCTACAGCCATGGTGATGAGAACATCTTCTATAAAACATCTTAGACCACATGGAAAGGTATGAATATAATGATTAAAATGGGATAAATAAGAATACTGCCTCAAATGATTAAAGAGCGCAGAATTTCATTTTGTACAGTTTTGTCTGTGATAGGGTTTCACCCACAGAAACTCACGGATCCCTCTTAAATTCAACATTTCCAAACTTCCAAACGCACAGGGGTCTTGGATGCGAACAAGCTGTCATTTGTGGCCTGTAATAAAAAATTAAAACACTTTGCCATTTGAGCTTATATTCTTCTAGCATGAAACGAAGTGGACCAAGAGAGGAACCCTGAAGATTACTGCACTGAACTTGTTTCTGTCTGTAACTGTGATAGTTAAATGGACTGTACTTTTGCCATTATGTTATGATGATGTTTTGATACCTGAGTTTTTCAGAAGCTTCCAGAAGTTTTAGGATCTAAAAGGTCAAGTCAGAGAAGAGCAAGCAACAGTCCAGCTAAACATGCGAAAAAAGTGAGGAATTCAACAGTCTCCGCGAAAAGGGCCAAACCAGGAGCTAGAAAAGGAACAGCGCGGACAAGAAGGCAGCCATTTATACAAGCGGCAGTAGTCTGGTAGTCAGATGCTGATGAGGAGGACGGTGCTTTCTCTGCTGAAGGAGCATGTTTCATTTTGTTGGATTATAGAAGCAAGGGCAAACAGTGAATCAATGCCATAATGTATAATCAGAATTCTCATTCATTAAAATGAAATTATGCCCTCTTTTATGTGGATTCCGAGAAAAATATAGTACACAACATGCATTGATACGCTTGGTTGAAAACTTAAAAATTTATCCAGACAATAAGAAAAAAGCAGGTATAATAATGAGGGATTTATCCAAAGCATTTGATTGCCTCACACATGACCTCTTAATTGCTAAATACATGCGTATGGGTTCAACAAACAATCTCTGATGTTATTACAAAATTACCTAAAGGAGAGCATATAACTTTGACATGTAAACTTTGAAGAGCATATAAAGACTTATTGAAAGTATCCATAAAAGAGCACTGAGAGTGGCTTACAATGATTTTGAATCAAGTTTTGAAAATATCCTCTCGCAAAAAAATGATGTCAGGATACATTAAAAGAACCTAAAACTAATAGCAATAGAAATATACAAAATAGTAAATAACTTAAATCCAGTATTTATGAAAGAGATATTTCAGTTGAATGAACTTGCATATAATTTACGAAATCAATTGTTTATACAAATAAAGCCGAACACTGTCACTTATGGGCTAGATACAATATCCTATAGATGTAATGAACATTCGATCGACAGAAAATTGTAAAGTATTCAAAGCTAAAATTAAACAGACGGATCTTACTTGCTCGTGTAGACTATGCACACCATATATTTCTAATATTGGATACTTGTAAACATCGCGATTGTTTCTTAGTTATATTTGTTATTGTTACAAGTTGGTGTTAATTAATTTGCTAATTACCAACATTAGATAAAGTGAGTAAAAAAAGACGTACTTTTATTTCAATGTATTGTTTCTTTTTATGATTACATTGTTACTGTGGACAACAATTGTCATGTCTTGAGGGTCTATTTCCATCCTAGCTTGATTATGAGATCATTTTTAGCTTTCTCTATGCAGAATATATGTACAATCAAATATTATCTGGACCGGTAACCAAATTGTAAGTAACCTTATCATACCCTCATCGTCAAACTTGGACTAGACTATCTTCTCTACAGAGATAAACTGAAAGAAGATCCATTTAAGGATAGAAGCCAGTTGAAAAACCCATATAGATGAAAAAACCGAAAAATAAAGCTTAGAAACCTGTCTTATAAAGAAACCTTGGGATTTTTCACCCTCTACACCGGTAAAAACCTCTAAAAGTCTCAAATGTCAAAATTCGTGCAATGGCGTGGGGCAGGGGAGCTGCAGCCCGTACCCTTCCTGCCGACGTGCCACTGTGCAAAGATGGTTTGTGTGGTTAAAAAGTCAACGTAATGATGACATGTTAAATATGCACTGGCTATAAATCGAGTTTGCTAGTGCAAAAATGGTTTGATTTTCCCCTAATGCTGTCATCACAAGTTAATGATTATTGGAATATCGATAACGCTTTCTCGCCGCAAATACTTTGAAACTTGCAGGTCAGATATAATTTCTTCTGCCAATGTAGGCGGACACGCTAAGATGTGACGAAAAAGGGGAAGTTTCATTTTGTGGTATCGTGGCCTTATTGTTAATTCTTTGGCAGCGGTCCGAATCAAGATATTGAAGGCTTAATGATGATAATTATTCTCTACACTCTTTTCTTTATAAGAACCAGTAAATCTAAGCTCAGGCTGACTGTTCTCATCTTTTGTCGCCCCTTCCCCCTCTGCTTTTTCACTCTCAAGCCATCCTTGTCTATAGCTTTTTGGTACTGGAAGCGTGTCATTATACTCCAAACATGAACAAGGAAACAGTGATGCAGTATCGCAATGAGAAAATTGGTGTTGCGAATCAATCGTTCTGCACTTGCATTTTCTTGGTAGTGCTACATCCCGATAGTCTATGAGCTAAGAGTTTTGTCTTCTTGCACCAGAGTTTTGTGGAGCACCTTTCAACAGGCTTTCGTGGTAACTGCTGCATTTGTTGCCAGATTGAATTAATTCACAATTTAGATAGCAATAGAGCACGTGCAAGGCTTTTGGAGCTTTAGCAAACTCAATTATTGGAAACATGTCTATGATTCCCACGCTCACCGCCGAGGGCTTTCAGTGTAGTCGGGCACTAGCAGGTTCAGTTAACTTGAGCCTAGCTCATACTAGCGATTTTTATCGCCAGCAACGGAGATTTTTGTCGCTGGCAACTAAAATCGCTAGTCTGCGGGGAAAATAATCACAAGATCGCAGCGACAGAAACAAATATCTAGCATGCCAGATATTTTTTGTCGCCAGCAACTAAAATCAGGAAATCGTAAGTGTGCGAGGTGCATTAACTTTCAGAGAACGAAACAGTTAACCTCTCACGAATTCCTTCTGCAAACGTAGTTCAGACCCATCGGTCTATATGGAGTTCTTGAGAATAGTTTATTATTCGCTTTGCAAAAGAGGGAAAGGGAGACTCTCTTTCTGAGAAGAATTGAATCTAGTAGTCAGTGGAGAATGTTCAACGATTCTTTTTAATCGGAAAGTTGCCATTGAAGCTCGGGAATTTTTTCCAATATGACTGATCACGTTAAGGATTCAAAGAAAATCACAAATGGTTTAGAAAAACTTGAAGAATCATTCATTTGAGTCAATGAGTCCATCTAACCACATGAAAAGGTTGAAGTATGGCGTAGATATTTAATGGATGGCTGCTTTCTCATGTCGAGTGCAGGAATTTTTATACAAAGTTGAACGTAATCTCATTACGTACTGCTTCAGACGACAAGATTAATCTGATAAAAAGCCATTTTATTAAATGTACCACCGACAATTTATTTACCTTTATTCATTGAAAGCTATACTTTTATCAGCAAAAACAATCTCTTCGGTGTATCTGAGAAGTTATTCTCAACTGAACTAAAACTATTTGAAAGCGAATCCCCAGCTTCTCAAAATTCAGTTTATTTGGCTTTTGGGGAAGACCTTGATTTGCTTAGCATTATTGTCAAAGTAAACTGCAAAGCATACTCAAATTATTTGTATTTATGCAAGAATATATTGATTAGAAAATGTTCTACATCCCATTACAATAATGCCGTTCATCTAAGGGATATATGTTCATTTTCTTAAGTTTGTTTTCGAAACCTGTGTAATGTTCATTCGAACTGGCAGGTAAATGTAAGGGGGCACGCAATGGGTAAACAAGATTTGTAACGAGTGTTGGCATAGGACAAGTTCAGTTTTTGGGTCAAAACTAGACCTTATTCAATCAAGATGAAAAATAGAAGCATATTAAAAACACAGTAAAAAGAATTGATAAGAAACTTACAGAAATAACATTACTTGTTGAATTGTTGTCATCAACTTTGACATATGAGTTGAAAATTGGTGCTGGTCTGCCATGGTGATAGTAGCTGAAAAATATGTTGTGAAAGCGAACGATTTCGTCCTCTATTTGCCAATCTGTGTCGTTCCATGATGCATTTAAAATCGGCCAAGAGCCCAAATCTACAAGGAGTTTTTTCAGGGGCTTGGCACCTAGAAGGTCAAGACGAGCTTCGTCATTACACGAGTGATAAAAATCGAACGCTTTTTTTACGGCACTTTCATTTTTGTATGTTCTGTCTTTTAGATTAAGAACTCGTTTGATAATGTTTGCGTTTTTGTCCCTCACGCTAGCAAATCCATTCCATTCTGATTTGCTTGCCGGTAAGAATGAATTGGCTTTCCAACCTCCACAAGCAAATTCGTAAAAATTTTCACATGGATTTACCGATAAGTTGGCACCTTGCATCAGTTTAGCTGCAACAGTCACACAATCTCTGGTCATACATGTATTGATGGGCTGGTTCTGCTTGTCGTTTATGCGTACGATCAGAACAATAACTGCAACACACAGCGCCATGAAGCCCAATATTAAAAGACTTATGATCAGAGACCGTTTCGTCTTTTGATCACTTTTTACTTCCACATTGACACCACTGTTGGATAGTACAAGAGATTCTTTTCCGTCAATTTTTTTAACATTTTTGCCGTTCACTTCCTCGCAGTCATTCCTGACTGCAGCAAACATCTCTGCTTTATTGTTGAAATCCTTTAGCTCCGCCATTACGAAAGGCTTCCCATTAAACTCGCTCATTTTCTACTTCAGCCTATTTAAATAAAACGCAAAGCCAGGGGGTTAAGTATTCTGTGATTCGTAGTTTGCAAAATCTGTCGGCATATCCTCTACAATCACCCATCTGCCGTAGAACTTGCAAGCAAGACTCGATCTTTGTTTCCGGGTGCATTGCTTGATCTGGTATATAGTTGCTTTCAGCCTTACGTCATTTAGCAAACATAAACATTTTTTCGTATGTTGAGATCAGGGGCGGACTGGAATGATGTTCCTTTCCGGGAAATCGACCGTTTGGGGCCCAAAAGGTTTGCATTTCGTGCATATGTTATAATTTACAATTGGAATGTTACAGTATAGTAAGGCATTGATTAAAACAATGCATCTAAAATTCACTTTGCTACAAAGGAAATTATGTGGATTACTTTAGTGAAGAGGTTGGCATACTTCAGTATCAATTGTCACTTAACAGTATAACAACGATCATAAGGGACGTCAAAATTGAGGGTAGGGGAGTTTAGTGTCGGCTAAAAGTTGCAAAAAGTATCATTGTTCAGTGGTTTGACAATTTAACGGTTTAACAATAAAATATGACCATGAATAAGATCAAGAGGTTTTGTTAGGTTTTAGTATTAGCAGTGTTCGGAAGAGTTTTCAGCCAAGAAAGCTTCCTCCAGCCAAGAAAATTTTACTTTAAGACCTTTCTCATTTTTAATGGGTTCAAAATGGGCGTGGTCAGAAAAACGGAGTACTTTACTAGTTTGTATTCCCTCTTCTTGCAACTCTGTTTTCTAAAACATTTTAAAAATTTGTAGTCTCTTTTCAATTATAGAAAGTTTTTGGACAGATGTTAATTTACATGCTTATGTCAACTATTGACAAAAGTGTGTCATAATTTGAATGACATGAGCATTATAAACATTTAATGCCTAAACATTTTACGGTGCAAAGCAGTTCTACAAACACATTCACATAAAGGAAACAAGAGGTTTATAAATTTTATTTTGAATTTTTTAGCTTTTTATCTGGCTGTATTTTGAAAACCAAAAGGCAATCAGATTTCTTCAACCAGCTCAACTTTTCAAATATTTGGCCACCTTTCTCTGCTTATTTTTATTTCTACAGTGGCCGTGGGTCCGTGATGTTTTCCTGACACTATGATTATTAGTTTAGTTGCCAAAATCAAATCTTATAAAGTTTCCAAAATCGAACCTTTTTGAAGTCAAGCTAGTCAGCCCATTCAATCTGTCTCTTCTATAACCACACCCAACCCTACTCACTCCCAACCTAACTACCTAGATCCCCTCTTACATGATCAGGGGGCCTCAAGCCTCTTCTTTCTCCTAACTCCTGGGTAAAATCCCTTCCACATCGATACCCAACCCTATCCATCCCGTTCCTTCAATCTTGATGCTTACATTTACAAAACAACAGAGCAATGTCGATGGCAAAATTTTGTAAAATAATACAAATTTCGAAAGTGTGACTTTTCTGCTAGTAACCGTGAACCTTGATGAAGGAATACGTAGGGTGCCCATGTGCAACGACCATATTAAATTAAAGCCTCGGAATGTCCCTTGGGAGTTTCTGGCTGGTGACTAACTTATTTAGATACAATCTCATATGTTTTTCTTTCCTATTCAAGCTATTGCCGCTCAAATTTCTAGGGGCACCCTGGCACCAAAAATCACTCCCTATCTGAGATTGAGGCTGTAACCAGGTGATCGTTTCTACTCTTTTTCACCTTCTCCTTTTTTCACTTTATATTTGATCGTCTATTCAACATCTTAGTAAGGAAAAATCACTTAGTATCCGTGATCAAATTGCCGGGATCTCGTTTTGACACTTATTTCGACATCAGAACATACAGAAAATAAGATTGGAGGTTCCTGTTGAAAATGCCAAGAACACCTCCGCAGAGGTGCAAATTGATGACTGCAACTCAAAAAGCGTCAAATGCTCATTTTGAGGCTATTTTTACAAATAGAGGGGCAAATCGTATAACTAACGCTGTAATTGATGTAAATGATTCAATTTTGTAATTAAAAATATAAAAATCCTGTGCGATGATGCTATAGCGACTATTTTGATTCAAGCTCCTCCACAGCAACAAAAGTTCAACTTCTTTATTTTGGCTCGAGAAAAAACTCGATCCAGACTCTTTAAGAAATGACGCCTGCACTCTGGAAGAGAGGAAAGTAAAGTTAAAAACAAGTTCTTAGAATTTAAATGTCCGGCTCCCATGGTTGTAAAACAAAGCAAAAGATATGATGGTACAGGATCTTACACTCCTCAGTTTGACCATATCGGTCTTATAAACTTTTTTGAATCATGATTTCTTCGGAAATAGTGTAACAAGTGCTTTTCATGAAGGGTCATCATCAGGTGCTTTTCCCCAATTATTGGACACAATCAAACTGATAGTTGAGTTCATCAAAATAACCAAATCTTAATCAACTGGTTAAAAGTCTTCAACAAACAGTTTAAAGTAAAAATTAGTGTTGTTAAGCTAAATCGAGGAACAAACATAGGTTCCTCAATTTCAACACGCAACTTGTTAATATCATCTATACCTTTACATGTCTTGCGCTGCGAGTTCTTGCATATTCTCAGAGGGAGCTCAATGAAAACAAGCTGCTATTATTACCGCCACAGCCAGAAGAAGTTGACAAAATTTGAGACCATAGGGTCATAGCGTTGATGTCAAATATCATCTCTCACTTTTTGGCAAGGGAAAATTAAAAAAAGATCCAAGCATATAAAAAGAACCTCGAAATAAAAGAAGAGAAGAACAATATCAGAAGATTAAAGAATTAACATCAGCGTAAAGAAATATTGGTGATATCTAGTATTCGCACTTCTTACTTATTAGCAACTTTTTATCTGAATATTCCATTAAAATTTTCATCTCATTCACTTTTTTGTATTTTGTGAGGCGGAATATGGATTTTGAGACCCTCAAGGGTTGTGTACCCAATTATACCCAGATTGACAGCTTTACCTCTACTTATGCAAGATTGCAACTAACGAAATTCCTTCAGAGAAATGAAAGTCACAGCATAGTGAGCATAGCAATCTACAAATTTACGTTTTTAGCCCATTGCAGCCTCCGTGGTATAAAGCCTCGCAGCCTCTCATGCATTCAGCCTTCTTTGAAATATGATTTACTCGATTAGCTCAGCAAAATGACAAATTCGTAAAAACATTCAAATCCACTGAAAGTCAAAGAAAGAAGGAATTTGAACCCCCTTCCCCCTCATTTCATTTATGAATCATTGCCATATCAATCACTGCCTTTAAAACACATACTTCCTTGTCTGCACCTTTCTCCCACGTCTGCCCATGGAGACTTAAGCAGTTTTGCCGATTCAGTCAAATCTACGAAATATATTGCCGTCGGCGTAACTAGAGATGTGTGTGGGTGCAGGTACACCAGCCAGACAATTCAATCAACGCTGCTGCATCATAATATTTAAGAAGAACGGCCCAGGGAACAGCTCCTTGTTATTAATGCTACATTTAGGATGTATCAAGACCATATACTCTCAGATCCATTATATCGAAATGTTAGCTCATACTCCATCTATCGGAAAATATTTTGAATAACATTCGAAAACTTTCAACCTTCGGTCATTTCCCTGTTCTCATTTCACCTTTCACATTTCACCTTAACAATTTCACCTCTTCTTTGTTTTTCTCCAATCCATTTTGACCCATTTCCCATTCAATATGACGTTTTCCTCCTCAAACTCTATTGCTGTCTGAAAATGGATTGCATATTGTTAGCGCTTGATTTTCCATGGAGCTGCCTGCCTTCGATAATTCTCTTATTCAAGGAGCTTCAATGTTGCCATATACCTAGTAACATGTTACAGCGTTTAATTACAAGTCTCTCTTGCGTATTTCGTTTCTCTGCTATTTGCCCTTCTTTTCATGCAAAATCCCTAAATTGCCGTCCCAGTATGATTTCCCTTCTAAATTTCCTTGACGACATGACCTGCTCCATCAATGAAACGATCCATGAAACTTTGGGTATTTATTGGGTATGCTGGAACAGGAATCACAATGTTGTTAGTAGCTCTAATTCAGTTCTAATCGTTAAGCTCTATCGTTGTAACAAATTTGAGAATTATCATAACCTCTTTCTTGCCTTTGTTGTATGCTCTGATTTTTCAACTCCAAGAAACGTATATACTTCATTCTTTTTGGGGTTCATCGTCTTCATTCTAATTGATCAACTTCCGAAAACAAAACAATTTCGGCATCATTTGTTACCCTTTTCTCGGCACTTCTTTTAGCCCATTTTAATACCCTGTACAGTGACCAGCTTGTACAATTATATCATTTACATCTTTCAAGACTTTAAAACTCATTTAGCATATTTTCAGACCATCTGTAAACAAGCCTTGCATGCGCTTGACATTGCTTTCGGGTTGCCCATGAGATTAAGAACTGGTACCGCTGATAAAGAGATCCCGAATTGTCTTTTGCTCCATGTGCGTGATGTGTGAGTCCACCATCAGCGAGTACTGCAACCTCTTATACGTCAGACAGGAAGATCGTTTCAAGGCGTTTTGCATTCCTGTACAATGGAAAATGGCAACGCGTAGCGAAGGAAGCAAGTGGTTCTACTGACGTTTACCAGGAATATATTGAAATCCATAGGTTCATAGACACAGAGGTTGGGAAAAAATCCAACACCTTTGGGTTATAATCCCATGCTTATGTTCAGGTTTCAACGACAAAGAAAGTTCAATTTATTTATGTTACTTTTGTTCTTGTTTTGCTTGCCTTTGAAAAGTGAAATAGGGATTTGAATTATCCTTGCATCTAAAAGTTTATCCTGAAGAACTTGCTTATCGTTATGTCAAAGTCAAAGGATAAAACTCTACAAAGAAATGATAAAAAGGCTTACAAACATTGTTTAGAATTTTCATTAGGCATAAATCTATGCTGTAAATATTTTAGATGCTGTTTTCCGGCACCTTTTAAAGGTAACTAATTATAATAGAATGCAACAGTGCACTGACTTTCTCTGTCTTTTCTTAAACTTGCACCTGCACTTCAAGCTGTTACCTGATGAAGAATCTCAACTCTTCAATTATGTGCTGGTTACACCACTGACATCTCTGTTTGCATTTCCATCATTTTTCATGCTTCATTGCAGAAAAACATTTCTCACGGATGGAAATCAGTAAGAGGTTTTGTAACATAAACACTGTTTTGGTATATTTGGTGACTATGTGGTGATGATAGATGAAGTATTGAAAACTATTTGACACAAACAGATTTGCTGCAAGTTTGCTGTTTACTCGTTTTCTCATCAAAAATTCAAAAACGTGATATTCATAGCATAGAAGAAATAAAAGAATAGACAAAAAATAGAGTAGATACCAACCTATTGAAGAAAAAAAATTATATTTCAATTTATTTGAATTAGCCAATCTCCTGTCACAAATAACAGTAATTTTGTGAAACATCTTGTGAACAAATTTGATATATTCATCTCAGCTTTAGAGGAATAGTTGCAAAATTATGAGATCATCTACATAAAAAACGAAACTTTACAATATTATCATTTAATCGTTTAAGTTGCTGGCTATTTTGCCATGTTTTCCATGCTGAAACACTCGATAAACCGTTGATATTATAGTTTTTAATCATTCGAACTGGCAGTTACTGTAATTCTTGCTCTTCACGGGTAAAACAAAAAAGTCTGGGTGGGTAGGTCAACCAATTTCTTTGAATGGTCACATGCATTGATGTGTGGTATATTATACTTAGCGTAGAGTTTTCGATCTATTTTCTGACGTTTAAACTCTGAAAAGTGTCAGACGAAAAGCTTTAGTTTACTAAATGTTTGCTTTTTTCAAAGCCATTTACAAGTTTTGTACCACCAAAAGATTGTTTGTATATTATACTATCTTGTAATGCTAGGAAACACACAAATTACTCAAGTAATACCTTGAGTTTTTGAATAATTTTCCTTTTTTCTTTAGCAAACTTTTCTTTTTATATCCTAGCATAAAATATCATATCTGATTACCAACAACCTATGCTATACATATAAATGTAACTTATAAAGACACCAGCAGATTTCTAAAATCACTTTATACCGTACTCAGAAATAAATCAAAGAATTGCGAATGCGTGGATGTATCCGTTTCTTTATGTCGAGATGCCTTGAATCTGTGAATTTGCGATCTACATGAATGTTTTTTAAACAAGTTGTCTCTAAGAAACAGACCCGTGGGATGATAAAAATTCAAGAAACCTTAGTATTGATCACAATCAGCTTTTAGAAACTGCTTAAAAAAGATTTTCTTAAAGATAGGATAGAAAATGCTTTTTTAGACGATTAGGTTTCTTTTTCTGGTTAAACAGATAATAGAAAAATGAATTTCTAGCTGTTCGGTTATAATATTGGGTTTCTTCCACCTTCAAGCGGTTGGAACGTCATTCTTTTAAAACATAAACGGAAGTTGCGGCTTAGGAGGAAGCGGATGACAACCAACATTCCTGTAACTGTTACACCGACATTTTGGTTGTCTTTTGTTTTTTTTCTACTTGTGTTTGAAAGAACTTGGCAAGCAGAATTCTACAGCAGCTGACAATGCCCTTTCCCCTTCGGCAATGATTATGTTTTTCTGCTTGTTTTTCTTGATCAGCTTGAAATTTCATTGCATATTTAATGACAGCTGATCGACTGAAAGCTGAAAAATGATGCAAAATTTGGAAAACGAAAGGTCTCGGTTACCATTCTACCTTCCCAACCGCTTTTTTGTCTCGAACAGAGCACGACCTCCTGATACCCGTAGGATTTAGTTTTATGATAAGGCCGATTTTGTCGCTTTTAGGAAAAGTATTGAAATGTTTAATTGGCATGAGCACCTCAACAAATGAAATGTCCCAATGAGCAGGTCAAATTGCCCTGGATAACAAAAGCTGTAAAAAGCTTTTTAAGGAAAAAGTATCTTGTATATAGAACCTTTGTGAAAAACGGTCAGCCAAAAGATAAGCTCAAAGGAATAAAAACCATGGTAGCAGAAGGTGCAAAAATGATTTTAGCATCTCAGAAGAAAAAATATTGAAAATCATAAGATCACTAAATCCTAATAAAGCACATGGCTGGGATGGTATTTCTATAAGAATGGCAGAGCTAAGCGATGCTTCATTAGTTTCTCCTCTTAAAATAATTTTCATGAACTGTTTGAGATATGGTGTATTTCCTGAAATATGGAAGTGTGCTAATGTAGTTCCGGTTCACATGAAAACTAAAGAAACTTAAGAGCAATTACCGTCCTATTTCTTTTCTACCAAGTTTCGGGAAAATACTTGAAAAACTAGTGTACGATTCTTTATACTTCCATCTTGTTTCATTTAATTTTCTAAACCCCAGGTTTCCGTCCCAGTGACTCAACAGTCAACCAATTGATCTCTATAACATATACAATTTTGAGGCATTTGACTGTAACCCTCCTTTCGATGTTCGTTCTGTGTACCTAGACATTTCCAAGGCATTTGATAGAGTATGACAAGATGGGCCCATTCATGAACTCAAACGATGAGGTGTCTAGGGACATGTTCTTTCCCTCATCTAAAGTTTTCTTAGGGAACGAAAACAGCGAATAATTCTGAATGGTCAGTGTTCTAAATGGGGAGATATTTTGGCTGGGGTGCCCCAGGGTTCTAGTTTAGGACCATTATTCTTTCTTATATATATAAATGATCTCACTGCAGGCTTGAAATGTAATGTTAAACTTTTCACATGCTACTGATCACATGAACCACGACCTTTAGCTGATAGTTCAGTGGGCCCATGACTGGAGGATGACTTTTCATCCAGATGCGCAAAAGCAAGCTTTGGATCTGCTATTTTCAAGGAAGAGAAACAAAATAAACCAACCAATTCTCTTCTTTAATAACATACCCGTGGAAAAAGTTAACGAACACAAACATCTAGGTATCATCTTGGACTCTAAACTTTCCTTTTCATCTCATATTAAAGTTGCTATCGCCAAAACGAGGAAGGGCATTGGTTTGATAAAATATCTCTCCAAATATTTACCCATGAATACCCTAAATGAACTGTATAAACTTAATGTACGGCCCTCACCTGCAATACGGCGATGTTATCTAACATACTCCTGCATGTGAATTCAGTCAAAATATCACCTTATCAAATTTAATGGAACAATTGGAATCTGTTCAATATGCTGCTGCTCTTGCTGTGACTGGGATATGGAGAGAAACATCACGAGAAAAACTGTATGCAGAGCTTGGCTGGGAGTCACTAAGTTTCCGTAAATGGAGTAGACGTCTTTCCTTGTTCTGTACGATCATAAATAACCTCACCCCACTGTACACAAAGGAACCAATTCAACCTCTTCAACAGCAAAATTTCCCTCTTCGCAGCCAGGATGATGTTGGATGAGTAAGAGCAAGAGCAGAGAAGTTTCAATCGAATTTTTATCCCAACTGCATATCTGAATGGAATAAACTTGATTCAGAGATAAGATTTGGCCCTTCTGTTGCTGCTTTCAAAAAAAGCTTCTGTCAATAATTCGTTCCACTGCAAAATCCCTATTCGGTATCTTTGACCCAATAGGTTTAAGTTATCTTTTTCAAATAAGGGTCGGTCTCAGCAAATTGAATCTTCACAAATTCAAGCACAATTTAAGAGATATAATTGGCATTGAGGATGCGGAGCATTTTTGTTGCTTTGCCCTGCATTTGACATCCAGTGACAAGATCTTCTCAATGGAGTTTCGCAATTGCTACGGCCAGTTGAACAAATTGGCACTCTTTCAAACCATGTTTTGGTCCAATATTTATTGTATGGTAATAAAGAACTTTCTAATGATGCAAATTAGAAGATAATCAAAAAGACTATAAGTTTCATTCATAAAACCGGTATGTTTGGATGGCATCAAATATTTTACTTTCTTCTCTTTTTTACGCTACACAGCAACCGTCTACACTTTTTCCCGTTTCTTTTGTAAATCTGTTTCACATCTGATGTTAGGCACATGGATCATTATTCGTTTTAAAACAAATCAGGAGTATATTAGACCATCGATATCGTAGTACCTGGAACCTTACAGCGTGTGTACAGTTTACTGAGCAACGGGGACCCTGGAGGGGGATCAGTGGCTGCAGTAACTGCTGTCTTTCGTTCCGTCGCAATTGGTTCCTGTTCCCCAGCATCCTTCTCATATGCTGACCAAACATCCAATGTGAAACGGGTTCTAGAAGTCATCAGTAATTAATAGTATTTGTAGGTGTCCGTAATTGTTTTATTTAGCTGTTGCCTGTTATATGTTTTTTATGTTAATGACGACAGGGTAGTCATTGTCTTTTGCTCCCTGTGGTCCCGTCCCTGTAGTGTTGTACACTTTGTAAAGTAATCAGGAAGTATAGTAGGATGTAGACGTAGGCATGTATTGTAAAACATTTTATATCATATAAAAAAAGCTCCCTCCCACTAGGCCCTCTTCACAGCACCCCTGAATAGAAAGCAATGTGAATGTAGTTTCGCACTATTAGCCCAACCATAGACATAGGAAGTATTTTAGAAGTGAGGGTGGCACTTCCATGAGCTGCAAATTGGTGCTTTATTTCTGTTTCTAAAAAGTGGGGGCCAGTCCCTACCGATACCCAACTGCTATACCTACTACAAGTTAGAATCCTAGGATATCAATCAAGCACTTTGGACTTTTCCAAAGTTCGAGAATTACATTCTTGGAAAAAACACAGTGAAGGAATTCATTTGGATGCTATGCATCCCCTATCCTATTGCTCTCTCTGGGTTTTTTGGCATTTCTATCCTCTCTGGCTTAACAAAACATTAAAAAGCGCTATATCGAAAAGTGATTTACGCAATAAACAATATCCTCTGTAGCAGGGTTGATGGACAGAAGCACGGTTCAGAGAAGCACGTGACCCTGTGACCTAGCGTCATGCTACAAGAGTTTGCGAAAAATACACCTTTTGGGAGATTAAGAATATATTATTTACCGCAAAGAAGAAAGGAATCGAGGAAGGTTCGACGCATATTTTACTCTGTCAAAAATTAGAAAGACGTTAAACTTGTCTATCCGATTCGGATGGTTTTCAAACAAATAACAAAACAACTGCAAAGAATTTAAATGGAAACTTTGATTTCTGACAGCATAGTATGTTGACAACACGAATCTTAAACTCTTCTCTCATAGCAAACCTGACAGTACATGGGGTTAACTCTGTCAGCTAAAACATGTTTACATAGTACCATTGAACCAAAAGATCATACATAACCAAGTAAAGTATTTTCATGTGAAGAGTTTACACCTTATTCAGCATGGAATTGCAACCACAAGTAACGCCTGATGGAGTGGTTGTTACAGTTTCCCATTTGAAACCACCAATGTAAGGAACCTTTGCCATAAGACTGCCTGGTTTGATGACGATAAACGATTTATATAGAAGGTGCCAAACTTTGAATTTGGGTAGCTCAGCAAGAAAGCTCGAGTCCTCTTTCATGATAAATACAGTACTTTTCAAACTTTTTAATAATTGGGAAAATGAGTATATTGGGAAAGAAACTGAGGTTAACTAGAAACTTTAAAAGAATATTTTGGATGATTTCCAATTACCAATAAGTCTCCTTAGAAATAATGTGAATATTTCAGAAGATAAAAAGATTCATATCTATTCTCTTGGAAGAAAATTTCATAAACATATTTAGACTTAGATTAAAATTATTTCAGGGCAAGATTTGAGCACAGCTACACCTTGATAACATCCCTATAAGCGTTTTCTGTGATAGACCAACTCACTAACTCAACAACCAGTGTTGGCAGAAATACATAATTTATTGTTTTTTACACTGTGGGAAAATGAACATTGCGCAGAATGAAGTTATCGTTGGTTCGCCCCTCACACACAGTTCAGACTTCTCATGTGGTCCCTTTTGAAAACAGATTAACCACATCTGGTGTAGGCAGAGCTAACAGGACGGTTCTAAATTGCTTCTCAGAGCTTCACGCTTAATGCGATCACCAGGCAACTGTTGTACAGCCTTACCTATACGAGCACAAAGACCGGTAAAACAGAAATTTTCAAATATGTCTATATCTGCCTATTTGGCAAAGGAAAGGTTAAGCCTTAGTAAAGGCCAATTACATATGGATTACCATAGAGATCCTGTCTAGGGCCATGACTTTTCACATTGTACCTTGACGCAGATGACACAGAAGTTCCAATTCCGTCAAATGAATTTGGAAACGTAATGCAAAACTTTCAGGCTGAATTAATAAGCACCCCGAGAAAACCGAGTTCAGGCTGTTTGGTGTTGGTGTAAGGAACAGGACAACTCTAAGTTGCTACTCCGAGTTTCACACTTAATGTAACAATCAGGCAACTGTATGTATATATATATATATAACGATAGAGTTGGAAGATAAGGTCAACCGTAATTGACCACAAAGGTAATCAAAAACCCGTGCGAACACCTTTTCCAGTTGGATATGGACTTCCTAAGCCAGACTACAAGGAGACTTATTAGACAACATGTCATGTGTAGATTAAAAAGTTTCCAAATCAGTGCCCAACAAAATTTGACTTTGAATCAATCCCTTCAAGACGACTCCCTCAAACTAATCAGTGTTACTTAGTAAACTTGACTAGATTCCTGGTTTAACTGTAAAACTTGACGATTCGGCAAAACCTAACGCAAGCAACAATGAATATTTATGAAGAATAATACCAGGACGTTTTACAAATTACCAAGTCATATATGCATGTTAGATATCATCATATCTTTACGTATTCCTCCAAGAGCTTAGGATTAAAGAGGCACAAGATGCCTGTCAGCAAGGCTTCTTGAGTTCTTGTGAAAGAAGGCTCGTTACTTGAAACAACTGCTAGACATATCAGGCGAGGGGAAAGGTCAGGCCATTTTTGGTTCATGGACATCAATAGTCATTTACAGAACATTTTATTTGATTAAGCATTACAAACATATCTGAGGCTTACCAACGGATAGATTTTAAATTTTGGTTACTGCCTCTAAGCCGGGGTTTATCCGATCTAAGCTTTGTGTGTACTTACAATTACAGAAAAAGATCAACATTAGAGAAGGAATTTCAATGGTTCTAAACGATTCCAGCAGATCTCACACGAAAAAGCCAGTGTGAAAAACTACTGTAAGAAGAAAACACGAGCCTGTTCTACTCAAAGTCATCAACATGCACGATAATGGCCATTGATAAACATTAACTTCCAAGTCTTGTAACACTGGATGTAATTTTCAGCAGACTTCATCAAGAGGCTCGAATTCACCGAATTGAGGCTTGAGTAATCGCTAACCATGTTTCACAAAAATTTCAAGACATTTCACGTTTGCCTTAGGTGATGAAAAGAAAGTTAAGCATCCAGAGGTGAAAGCCGATAATTTTTGGTTTGTGGTTAGAGAATGAAGCAGCATGATCTGAAGACAGCTCGCTAAATAACAAAATCTAGATCGATTGCTTCTTATCAGTATGTTATTTCAGTGGGAGCAAGAAAAATTTCACATTATGTTCACAAGGAGCATCTTGTGCAGGCAGCATCCTTGGTCAATCATTTCCTGATTGTTGGACAGCCTGTTACAAATATGACCAGAATCTCTGGCAAATGTTCCTCGCAGTAGTTTTCTTCTCAGTCAGCATTTTTGTCTTAAGAAATAAAGACAACTAACTGTAGCAAAGACATTCCGACGCTAAAAAACTTATACAGTGACGGCTTTTCAAAGCGAGGACAAAAATCCTTGAAAATACCATGCTTCGATAAATCAGATGATTTGGATGATTATTAATTAATGATGAATAACAGGGTATACCAAAAAATAAGGTGTGCGGACTGGTGCAATGTGTAACAAGAAGTTCAAGCTTTTCTATGTACAGCGTCATTCATATATAGTTTTATCAAAGCAAGTTATGTATTACATGCCCTGTGCATCCTAAATAGTTCAATTGCAATGGGTTCAATTGCAACGGTACCAGTGCCATCCAGGAAACAACCGAGTTTTGTTTTGGGTCACAATTACCTGATTCATGAGAAATCGCCTTGAGGTCATTCTTTATGGTCGCAAAACTGGTTTGTTGCTAATATGCAGACATCGACGAAATAACGAAAAACCCGCAGATTAATTATCTTTACGACGGATGAATTTAAAAAAATTTTGGTTCTGTCACTTGATCAGTTGAAAAGTAAATTCATTTCACATTAAATCATTCACAATATATTTTTTGCGGGTTCTCTCTTGACCAATAAAACAATGAGCCTTGGATCGAAATTGGGATCGCGGCAATGTAAAAGAGTTCAAAAAGACTACCCGGCTACTACAACTATAAAGGACTTCCAAAGTTGCTTTACAACGCTACAACAGTCTTTTTCTTTAAGTGGCAGAATATCGTCATCAAACTAACCTGAGCTTATTATCAAAACGCAGGGGAATAAATGCTAGAATTCTACAGTTTAAAAATTCTGAGCCCGTTACATTATTGCTCTCAGGCATATACAAACACACAACAGGGTTATTTTAAATTAAGGTTGATTAAGTATTGCAGGTGTTATTCGTATTGTTGTCAAAGTTATGACTTTTTAGCTTTTTATAGTAGCATAGAAACTCAGTACTAGAACAGTTGAACCTGGTTAAGATATCAACATAGTAGGGATTGTTGAACCTGGTTAAGTGAGAACATCTTGAATGATGATGAATGTTCTTTTTATTTTCTTGTTTTCTTTGTGTGATTTATGTTTGCTAAAAAACATCCCACTTCAATTTTCTTTCAAAATATAAAATACCTGATACAAATGCAAAAGGCCTTTATCAGAGCATTGTAAACTATTGTTTCCGGAAATTAAAACTAATGGTTTTTTTTCAAATACTTTTCATAGAATGGTCATTTTAGCATTTTGTAGATAGATTTTTTAATCACAATGTCTACTGCAACAACCAAAAGAATCTTGTTGTCTGAAATGATGGGTTACATCCCCTAGCAGAATTTACTATCCACCCTCCTAATTAAAGTCTCATTAATTGTTAGGTTTTCTGTAAGAGAATCATGAAGCACTATTTGTTAACAGTTAAATGGGTTGAAGCAGCTTCTTTGTCTGGCTACAAAAAGAAGCAACATTGACAATACAGTCCGAGCCAACTGAGGCAAAGTTTTGTGATATTTTGCTCCATTCTAACCCTTCAATTGATCCACAATGCAACTTCTTGCAAAAGAGACAGTTGAGAGAATCTAAGTCCCACATGACCAAGAAGCCATTCTGTGATGAGCATAAGACAGCATTAAGCAATGGGTTGATTGAAAGGTAGGTAAATGTGTACCAACCATGGATTTCAGATGTATTTAAAATTTGAAGCAGTTCAAATGTCTCACCATTATTTATACGCACTGTCTTATCATCTGCACATGTGGCAAGGATACATTTCTGACTCATCAATGATTTCCAATCAACTGATGTCACTGCTGATGAATGCCCAGTAATTTTTGCTATTTGATCACCTTAAACAGAAACAACATCAATGCAACAACACACTACAATGTCCATTAAGTGCATCATTATATAAAGGAAACATTTAAAAAGTTTCATACAAATACTTTTAAAAAGGGAGGTGCTCAGTTCATAGAAAAAGACTGCATATATTTATTTGGAAGATTGCCAGAATATTATAAAGATTAACTAAATGTAGTTCAAAGAGGCACTGACGAAAATTTTTCCATCTGAAGATTTCAAAGGTAATTTATGATCCACAGGTTGGGGGCTCATAGTACCTGAAAATATCTTTTGCCTTTCTGTACCCGCTGTGGAAGTAAAGTTTGGAAACTTGGGATATACATTTTTTATATCCTACTTCTTTTCTGGTCTGCTGCGATGAAATAAAGGTTTGACGCCATTTGGCAGCTTTTGATCAAGGTTTTTGCCCCACCTGGTTCAATCGGTGGTCATCATTTCTTTTATTTTGCCTGTAAGGGTAGATGGAGAACGCAAAGGACCATTGTAGTGGAAATAGAAGTAAAAAAAACGTCTCGGTATAAACAAGCAAATCTTGTTCCAGTGTTACAACATGCTTGCATCATTTCTCTCACCATGGCTTTCATAGAATCATGCCTCGATATTTCTGCCCCAGTTTTGTTTGACAAAAAATTTTGTTCTCATTAAGTATATAAATCTCTACAACTGTCTTTTATGCATTAAGGAAATCACTTAATGATTACAATTCTTTGCGTTAGTGCCTCTCCAAACACTACCAACAAATAAAAAAAGGTACTCTGCAGTTGGAATATCTTTCTTGATAGCTTTAGTCTGTTTTTAAAAATATGGCAATTGTTATTTCTATGCAACTCTAGGAAACATAACCACCAGATTGATAACTATGGAGAGTCTTTTTATTGCACTGTTATGACAACTACTTGTACCAAGAGCACAAATTGGAAAGGTATCTAAGA
Organism: Rhopilema esculentum; assembly: GCF_013076305.1. The sequence continues at coordinate 10,606,567 of NW_027019328.1, read as the reverse complement.
AACCAAATATCTTGTTTTGAAATTATCTTTACTGCTTTCAAATTTGCTTCTCAATGATGACAAAATGATGGGGAGGGGGGTTGGGGGTCAAATGCCCTTCCCTAAATTTGATATAACTAGTCACTTAAATCTTTACTTAAAGAAAATCAATTTAAACAAGCAACGCCAAAATTCCCTGTGTTTACCTCATCATTTTAAATTTTCACCTTCTTCCACTGCCTTAGAATACCTTTTTGGTTCTTAAACAATGGAACTTTCTTCATACTTTAGTAAAAAATCAACAACTACCTTTTGCAATGCTCAGAACTATTGAAGTTTGGTCCTCAGATGCCGTAACTATCATTTTGTCACTAGGATCCCAAGCAAGACTCCAAATTTCCATTGGCTGTATTCCTGTTCCATCAACAATGGTCTTGCAAGCATGCACTTTGCGATGCAGAGCCAAATCGCATGTACCACTTCTTGTGTCAAAGATAAAAAGATCTCCACCTCCTGTTCCAACAGCTAAATGATTTGATGTGTTTGCTTTCCTGAGTGTTAGTACACCAAAATCAAACACATGTGCTACATTATATACCTGTGTTCCTTCACTGTATTTAAATGGCTGCCAACAAAACAACATACCTTCTAGGGTTCCAATAAATAAATCCTCATCTATCCAGGCCAGACAGCGCACTGAATTCTTCACATTTACTCTATATTCATTATCAAAGTTTGAATGCCTCCCTAATTTATTGATAATCACATTCCCAGCAAGGTCTCCAGTTGCTAAAGTAAATTGGTCCTTAAAATTAAGACCACAGCCAGCTACTGTGTGGTCAAATAAGGAAACAGTTTTTGATAACTTTTTATTATCACTCTGTGTTGATTCAAAGAATGTGTAGTTTAATGATGTAATGCCTCCAATCCAGAGTTCTTTTTCGAGAACAGACCAATTAAGGTGCACAACTGACTCAATTTTTTCAATTTCAATTTCTTTGACCAAATCTCCGCATACACTCCACCACTGTAGCAAACCACTTTGATAAGAAGCTGTAACTAACAAATCCTTTTCCCATATACAAACTTGTGCTGAGCCTTGAGCCTGGAAAATTGATTTCAGTTCAAAATTTTCTAAATCAATAAAAACAAAAAGGCCTCGATGAAGGCCAATGGCACATGTCATTTTTCTGCACTCACTCATGCACAACATGCTAGTATTAGGCTCACCTAATGGTGATATAGTGCATTTTCTTAACAAAACACCATCGTAACTGTAAAGGTGTGCTTCACAAGGATTTCTATCATGCTTATATATAGCGACTAGTTTTTGATTATCTGTAAAGATACATCCATAATAAGTATCCATAGGGTCAGCTTTTGATGATAATGCATCTTTGATCTGCAGTCCATCCACAGATCCAGATTGCTCCAAACTGTGTGTTCCATCTTCACTGGTAGCACAGGCTTCTAAACCCTTAATACCTGAAGCTTTCACGCACCACTTTAAAACAACAGATGAACCATCGCTCTCAATCTCATATAGTCTCACAGAGGAAAAATGACCAATGTTGCAAACACAGAAATATTTGCCACAGGTTGACCAGCTGGCATAGACCACATTGTTTCCTGGGACTGCAAAGTGGCAAAGGGGTTTTAATGAGGGGCTTAGCAATATTCCATTACCACTGTAGGATATCAGCAATGCAAATTTCGTTTTCTGGCACTTATGCAGAATTGTAATCAGATCATCAACTAGCTGTTTAGCTTCCACTCTCTTCTTTTTTATTATATCCCAAATTACAAGCAACGGTCCAACAGGACAGACATAATGATACTTATTTTCATTTCCAATTGGAAATCCAGCTGTTTGCCTTAAGTTTCCAATACCCCAGGCATCATATATTTGAATGTTGTGGTCATCCGCCATTACAATTGAGAGGTAGAGCTGTATGAGAGACGAAATCAAAATAATAGCATGATTTCTTAAACAGTTTGCTTATACTTTTTAGACACAACAACAGTTTTTATAAGTCAGATAAACAATACTTTAGCATTGAATGCTTTTTTCTGTTTTTTCGCATTGAAACATCGTAATTATAAATAGATAGGTACAAACACAAACTCTCCATCCAGTGTTTATCACATGCACACCATCACTGCTGGTTAATCAGTATTGGGTGCTTATAACCTGTCTGAAAGTTGCAAGCGTGAAGCTTTCTTACCTCCCCAACAAGTGATAGTTTTCTATTCACTTCGACAAAAATTGGTAAGCCACCAGCACCACCACCACCATAAAAACCAGCACCAAGCTTCTATATAATTGACCAGTACCTATGGCACTCCATTACGAGAATGCCTCGTTTCACTGTACATTGAAATGGGGCCTTTGGCGGGTAACTGCTTACGCGCCAATTTATTTAAGATGGCGAAGAAAGATGTTGTTTATATCCACTCCGATGATTTCTTATTTACTTGCGAGCATCCTGTGAAAGTCTCTGGACGAGTATGTAAATTTCTAATTATGAATTATGGCTGCATGCATTGCTTGTTTCAATCTTCTTAAAACCAACGGCAATACGGGGCACCAACGGCATTTATTATGAAGATTAATATTTAAAGTTAGTGTCCACCAGGCCAGAGAGGAATGCTAGCTAGCAGCGATAATCGAAAATCATTTTTGTCCCAGTTGGCAGAAACAGGCTGGTAGCAGCTGAACCCCCTTCCCCTTTGTTTATAGAGTATAAAACTCCTGAACAACCCAGGGTGGAATCTATGTAAAGCTCACGCTCAAAGTAAACAGTAAAAGACAATGGGAAATCGTCATTCCACGCTAGAAATCTCCAACTTAAGCTACATGTATTCCATACTGGTGAACAATCTTACATTCCCTCCTTTCTGAACCTCCATCAATAGTGATGTCCCTTTTCATTTAGTTAGGCTTTAAAAAGAAATACATACATGCACTCATTTTAAATTTTCTTTCTATCACATTCTGTCAACAAGCTTTCTTTGCTGCCAGGATAGGGGTGACATATAGGTCCATTGAGTTAAGGTTGATGATTATGACAATGGGTTGGGAGACAAACAAACATAAATGGTGGCCATGATGTTTATTAGGAAGATTAATCAGGTGGGCTAGGTGCAATAAACAGAAAACCAACTTATGAAAGGGTGACCTGCTATTCTTTTCTGATGCCTGACAGCTGCTTTGTCATCCCATGTTCTATCTCATGCATGCATATCCCATCTTGATACACGTTTATGCATATGCAGTTTTCATCCCTGTGAGGTCATCAACCATCGAGTGTTCATTCTCTGTTCTTAATCACCTTGCGAACCAAGTCCCATAGATATCATCCTGAAGACAAAGCATCAATGCCTCTAACCATTACTTGGTTCTCCTAGCAACATTTGCAGAAATGAGAAGCACAGAAAAGGAAACTCTATGATTAACTGAAATATTTTTCCCTGCAATGTTGCTCAGTCCTTCATGACAAACAAACACAGATATCACACTATTTTTTTCATCTTAAACAACTTTCATTTTCAAAACTATTTTAATTTTAGGCCTTAATGGTGCATAGACTGATTGAAGCATACAGGATTTTGGGCAAACTAAGGTAATCATAGAACCTGTATATTTTGAAAATATTACTGATATTGATAAAAATATTTATTTTGAAAATAAATGTCAAGAATAATATATCTCCATTTATTTTGTTTGGCTATCATCCCCAATCATCGATTGGCTATAAGGTAATACTCGAATGCACAAATTTTGTTCTTGAATAAAAGTTTACTTTACCAGGAGAAATATCTTCTGCTCTTTCTTACATTCAACGGTTTTCCATGTTTTGTTCTTGGAAAATGGATGTTATATTGCTAATGAAGATATAGAAGAACTTGTCAAAAAGGCTAATGACTATGAGCATATGTGTAAGTCTGGTAATTATGGGAAGCAATAGCTCATATCTCTTCGATCTACAATCCTTTTGCCTTGCAGATAAGACTTGAGGATAGAATAAAAGCATAAAATGCATGATCAGCCTGTTGTGGACACACTTTTTAACATCTTAGATTTTATGATTGGTAGTCTGTTAAGAAGCATTTCCAAGTAATTGTCAGCTAATTGTATCAGAGCCTAAGAGAACATAACTGATATGACACTAAAATCAAACCTAGAAAAGCAATTTGCTAGAAAAATGCACTGAGAATTAGTAGCAAACACTCATATCTGTAGGATATACTAGATTCCTGGATTTCAGAAAGTTAGTTTTGGATTTTATAAAAACGTTGTATTTTGCTGTTATTTTTTGTTTATAAAGCAACTGCCCTGTCTTTTTGCAAATAGATGAAAATAGCTAGTGATCAAACCATAAACTTCCCAATTGAGCAGGAAATTGATTTGTCTTTTCAGGGTCATTACACCACAACCTGCATGCATAGATCATATAAGCCTATTTCACTCCAAGGAATATATCTCCTGTACTAAGAATATCCAAGAAATGCTTGCAGCAGGGAAATTTAGCCACGAAGAAGGGTTGGCAGAATTTGAAGAAAATTTTTCAGGCCTTGAAGACCATGGCCTAGGTAAAATATAACCATTTCAAAAGCTCTCATCTGTTACTCTAAACAAAATTTGGATTTTTCTCTTCTTTTAAATGATTATCCATATTTGTTTTATTTTTCTCTTAAATGTGTACGAATCTATAAGGAGAAGTAGATCTTCAAATAATGTATGTAGCATTTTTGTTATATAGCAAACTTGCAGTAATGTTTGATGATTGCATTAGCACCATAAATAATGTTTGCTGTTATTCAACTGATATAGTTAAGGATAATGTTCACACATTACACTTTAAAATGACAAGCATTTGAACTTGCTGCAGCGCTGCAGCATTTAAGCTTATTGCAGTTGTTTTTGGGGCTTAGAATTGAAATTAGTAAAAAATTTTGTAGTATTATTTGTAACTAAATCAGATTATGTGTTAGGAACAAGACAATGTTGGGTGGTATACAGTGAATTTCTATCCCATACAAAACAATTACTATACTTTAAGCTACAAACAACAATAAGCTACAATAATCAGCATTAACAAATTAATTAATAATGGATACAATATTGTAATAATGGGCAGGAAAAGGTAGCTTGTTCACATGCAATAGGGGAGTGGAGGATGGGAATTACGAACTCTCAAGCTGATGTATGTTTGCAAGTGAGTGTATGAGGAGACACCCTTAGTTATAACCCGAGTGAAAATACCCTTATATGGCAAAAAGATGCTGAACCCAAAAATACATGTATGCTGATAGGCTTAGAAGACTATGCATCATACCCTGACTCACTCTGACTAATGGAGGTATGAGGAACTAAGGCCCTATTGACGTAAAGGCACTATTGCTAATAGGCATGTGACTTAAGCAACCAATATTTACCATCATACCCAACACTTCTTGATTTAGACTAACATTTAAAACTAAAAGTGCACCTAAATCAGATATGTGTTAGAAACAAGACAGTGTTGGGTATGCAGTGAATTCTCATTCCATACAAAACAATTACAATGCTTTAAGCTACAAACAACAATAAGCTACAATAATCAGCATTAACAAATTAATTTAATGATTGGTACGATATTGTAACTGGAACTCCTCATGAGTTCCAGAGGTAAACCCACTTGGAAGGCCAAGGAAGTCACACAGAGATGTATAATACTGGTTGGAGACATGTAGTTTTCAAGAGGCTCGCTGGAAATAACTTGAGAAGGGTTAAATCTAAAAAACTTTGAATTTAGCTGAAGTAGTGCAATGCCATTATGCATAGGAGAGATACGGTCTGCATGAATATTGTCTAGCCTGGAACATAAACTGCAGTTATAAAAAAATAATGAATAGCGGATAACCAAAACAAATCTTGGAGCCATGTCATGACAACAGAGTTGGCAGTAGTGCCTTTGTTGATCATGGCTACCCCAGCCTGATTATCACAATGTATATTTACATGATGGCTAGCCCATTGGGAACCCCACTTTTTAGCAGCTAAATAGATAGCAAATGCCTCTTTAAAATTGATATGTAAGTATAGGAGCAACAGAAAGGGTATGCCAGTTAAATCAAAAGTCATAGACAAATTTTCACAACATAACATTAAGCACCCAAGCTCTGTTGTCAGATAGCTCTGTTTGCATGGCATCAAGTACCCTGATTTTTACCAATACACAATTATCTTTATTTATCCAATTATATCTTTCATTACAGCCTATGATTGTCAGCCATTTAAGGACATGTACAGCTACATATGCTTTGTGGCAGGTGCTGCTTTGAAATCTGCTGAAATCCTGAACAATAAGGATGCCAGTACCGTCATAAACTTTTATGGGGGCTGGCATCATGCACATAGGTACTTTTTATATTTGCTATCAGTGTCTTTGTGTGATATTGTTATCAAGGAATATCATTACCAATATGAACCTAAAACCCAATATGTTCATAAGTTAAATTTACCCTCAAAGAGGCACAAATTTGCAGAATAACACCTTATCAATGAAAAAAGTTTCTTACACAAGTGAAGGGTGAAAGAGAAACAAACACATGAAAAAGTATGGAAACTTTTCATGCTTAGGTATTTTTGTTTGACACACAGTTTAATAGCTGGATAATAACAAAAAAGGTAAGCATAAATTTATAGCCAAACACACCAATTTTCCTCCCATTTTACTTTTCATCTGCATTCCACTGAACCTTCTAGATCCAGCATTTTACTTTTTTAATACTGCCTCCTTTTCTCATGGTTACCTGTTTTGACATTTCTTTATGACATTTTGACATTTCAATGACATTTCATTATCTGACATTTATTCCCTGAGCAGTGCTAAGAAGAGTGCTAGGTGACATGTCTCTACTCTTTTATGCTATCTTCAATTTGAACTACAAAAGGCTCATTTTAATATCAGAAATTCTTTCAGCTTGTGCTGCTTACCATAGTTTTGTTTTTATAAGTGATATTTTTTTACAGGGATTCTGCGGCAGGGTTTTGTTATGTCAATGATATTGTTCTTGCCATTTTGAAATTACGGGAAAAGTATAAAAGAGTGCTATACATTGATTTGGACATTCACCATGGAGATGGTAAACTTTCATACTCTTCTGCCTGTTTGAATTTATGTGGCTAATGATATATGAAGTTTTTTGCCTAATTATCATGATTTGTTTTCAACATGCCTTAAGCATTGCTTTCGTTTGTTGTGGTTCCTTTGCTGTTCTGGTCAGACTTAAGTAGGATTTTAAATTCTCAAATTATCTCAGAATTTCCCAAACCCCTTCCTCTACAGCATTGTTGTGCTGTTGCTTGTGCAATATTTTAAAGAATTTTCAATAGCCAGTAAAAACTCAAAAAGATAGGATTTTTTATTTGATATCATTATTATTTTTGCTTATTTTGCAATACATGCCTCTAGCTCAAAAATGACCACAGACTCTCCAAAACAGTTTTTAAGGCCTCGTATTTAGAATGGTCACCAGTAATACTAAACTGTTTTATATGTAAAAATTTCAAAATATTTTCCAGGGGTTGAAGAGGCATTCTTTACAACAGACAAAGTCATGACTGTCTCTTTGCACAGGTTTGACAAGGGTTACTTTCCAGGTATTTATTCACTGCAACTATTGCAAAATCAACATGTTAAAAAAATTTCTAACCATTTAAACTGAATAAACAAAGTAATGAAAGGCTAAAGAGGGAAGGGAAAATAAAAATCCTTTGTTCCAATTGGTAGTGATGTGGTCTGCAGTTTAAAAAAAGGAAATCAAGAAAAGTTGAACAATTTTTCCAGTATAGCTTTCATATCACTAATGTTCAGCTTTTATTTCCATATCCATAATCATTTATGGTAAAATGTTTGTAACTATGTCAATTCTTGCTTGTCAACCAAATAATTTTAAAAATAAATGGTCACAAACATTTTATTATTTAGAAAATTACCTTTTTGGGTTATGATCTCTAAACCCAGTCACTTAAAAAACTCATTGCGTCAAATTGGTTTGTTATGCTCTTGACAATTTCAAAGTTGTGATGCTGTCGAGATGTACCAAGAATTATTGATAAGATTCTGTTTATGATAATGATTGTTTATATTTGATACAATGTTCATAGTGACCACCTTGGGAAGAGAGCTGGAACCCCTTTAGCCTTTCAGCAGCCTGTTTTTGGTTTACTTAATATATTGTATTGAACTTAAATTAAATATATTGCTTTCAATGAAAGTAGAATGTGCATTCAAGCCATTTTGGAGCAGCAACATATCTGCTGAGTAGTTTTAAAAAGCCAGAGAAATCAGAGTGATTCTGATTTCTCCAAATTCTGTTCCCTCTATCAGATAATTATTTTTCTACCAATCCTGAGATTGGGTCTTTCTCAGACTATATCACTGGAATACTGTGACACATAAACTGATTTTGTACATCTACTGGTATTTCACAATGTTCTTTCATTCATGTGGTCAAAGTTCCAGTGAACCCATTCAGTACATAATTATATTTTTAATTGTATTTATGATATAATTGTTTTCATATATAATTGATAGGGACTGGCAGTGTAGAAGATGTTGGCTATGGAATTGGAAAATACTACAGTGTAAATGTCCCTCTGAAGGAAGGCATTGATGATGAACAGTACTACTATATATTTACTAGGTATAACTTCTCAATACATAAAAAACTCTGTTTTCTCTCTCCCCCACTCCTAATGTTTTAGTCTGTATCTGTATAGCTGTATCAGTGATTTGATTCTTACAATCAAATCCTAGGCTGGAAAACTTGCATATGCTTGCAGCTACGCTTGACTTCTTGTGACCCAAAAATTAATTAAGTCAGATTTATTATACTATAGGCAATCAAATGCTTCCCCTCGCAGGTGGCAGCTGATAAAGTGCCATTGGTTGCAGTGACGTGTCGGCAAAATCATTAAAGTTTTCTAACCTGGATCAAATCAAGGGCAAATGAATAGGCAAGAAAAAGGAGAAAAGCTTTTAAACGCGAAACGTAAATATGAAACAAAGAAAAATCATCCTAGAAACTTCTGACAGCATTTCCAGCATTGGTTATAAACCCTCTCAAATCCTTCGTCTCCTCGTCCGTAATAAGGGTCTCCTACTTGGTCGGTACTTGCATCGTCATCAAAGCTGCCTAGCAGTCTAATCGTCGCCTTCCCTTTCTTGCTTCTGTTCGCCAATCTATTTACATCTTCCAAGTTGTCATCGTCCATTACTAGAATGTAATCAAATTGTTCAAAATCCCTCACATTAATCTGCCTTGCAACATGCTGGTATCCCATGACATTATGCCGTTTTAAAGTTTTCATCGTTCTAGGATCTGGACCACCTCCAACGTGGTAATTACCCGTTCCTGCGCTGTCAACATCCCACTCATCTGCGACCCCTTTTTCTTTTATTTGCTCTCTAAATATGGCCTCTGCCATAGGAGAACGACATATGTTACCCAAACAAACAAATAATACAGATTTCTTCTTGCTCATGATGCTAAAAAGATTTGTCCTGTTCCGAAAGATCGTCCTCTTACAGTAGGCCCTTTTTATAAAGTTGTTGTTGTTGTAAAACGATGATCGTCCTGGGGGATAGACCTTCCTTGGTATCCGTTTCCTTCGCAGCAGCCTTTAATTAATACTTGTTAATCTTATCTCTATTTATTTAGCGCCCAAAGAACTTAAGCTTTCTCTGCATTGTGCCATTTTTAAAATGGTAAGGGGGAATAAATTCCTTAAAAGACACTCTTGATATTGTTCCAAACATATTTTTTCGTTTTCTCTAATATCCAACAATCTCATGTAGCACTTAAACTCAAAAGCCACGATCTTTGTTATTAATCGGATCTTGTATTTTAGAAGGAGTTTTCTCGCTTTCCGGATTTTCTCCAGTTTAGCCAATGCGAAGGTTGCCGAGCCTGTTCTTCTTCTTATTTCTATCTCACTATTTGTATCCGCCGTGATGGTAGCCCCCAAGTATTTGAATTCGTTAACATGTTACATGTCTTGTCCGTTCTGTTGTACTTTCAGATGTTTATTAATGCCCTTTCCTGAGTGAGTTATGACGTAACTCTTCTCTGCACTTATTTCCATGCCATATCTCTTGATGTTGTACTGTACCGTACACGGTTTTTATAAGGAATCTACACGTAGAGGGTGGAAGAAATGAAAGAGCCGTTAGTACTGAAGACCAAATCTCTAAGAAACTTTTCAATTACGTTTCAGTTAAAATAACGAAAATTGTGTGTTAGGAGGGTAGCTATCGAGAGTTTCATTGTGTAATTTCAAGGGTTTCATTTCCTTCTTGATGGAGTTTCCATTTTTTCGCATATCAAACGTCATTCTAGTCTTCTTTCTGTTTTTCACCTTGTTTTCTAGCTACAACTAAAATTCTAGCGATACTTGAACTTTTCATGAAAATCCGACAGATGTCTTTAAGCGACACGAAACTCAATACTTTTCTAGAATAAATGGTGCAGTAGGAAAGTAAGTCAGACTGAATCTGTGATGTTTTAGCGGGACAGGTGACAAGGTCACAACGAGTGCAAACGATTACGAAAAAGTCGAAACTTTGAATTGTCACTTATTATTATTGATATGTAGCCAAACGAAGCTTCCCATTTGTTTATTAACGTGTTGCCAGCAGATCTGTTTTTTAATGGGAAGCTAAAGTAAGAATTTTGAGAACTGTAAAGTCATTTATCTAGTCTGAGTTCTTGTAGTAACATATTATCTGTACTGAGTAAATAACATACCCAATCTGTCTTTGAATTGGCTCTCTTAATTTAATTTTTTAGCTTTTCTTATGTGGCTCAGTTGTCTTGACATTCTGCCTTAGAAGCCATGTTTCCGTGAATTTACCGACAACGTGAGGATTGTGTGTATATAAATTTTATTTGAAGATAACTTAATCATATTTCCCGCCGGATTATTTCTATATTCCTTTGCCTACATTCTTATAAACGTTTTCAAATTATTTTCAGTAGCATACTCAATCGCCATATTGCAATTTTCTTTCCGCCATAGTTTGACTTGTCTGAAATGGCATTTTCCTAACGACTCCTAATTTGTGCACTTTTTTACACAATTTCAACTAAAGTTTACTGACATTCAAGCTAACTTGTTATCCATATTCCAAAGAATTTTAAGAATTTGTCTAAGCCCACATTCACAATTTGTTTAAGCACGAAATCTTCTTGCCCATATTCACAGGGTTATGCACAAGGTGAAAGAGGTGTTTGACCCTGATGTCGTTGTGTGCCAGTGTGGCGCTGACTGCTTGTCCGGAGACCCACTTGGTGGTTTCAACCTCACCAACAAAGGCTTGACACAAAGTGTGAAATACATAGCCAACTGGAATTTGCCTCTACTCATTCTTGGAGGGGGTAAGCAACCGGTATTTTTAGATTGTTTGACAATGCCCTTCAAATTTTTTAACTACCCTTGATTTCTTGTCACGGTTTATTTTACCAACTCGATCCACCCCAACCCCGAGACTGGACGCTCCACCCCGACCCAGACAAAACCCCCCACCCTAACCCCAATTCTTTTTCCGTTTACTCCCAAGGTTATTACAGTTTTTACAATACCATCTTTTCAGCGAACTGACTGAGCTCTTTTTGTGGTGAGGAGTATGATGAGTCATATACAAGCAACAGGTTTTTTGAAGATTGACTATCTGCAGGCTCGTGCTCTGGTCGGTGTGCTGGCTTGTATCAAAATAACCTACTTCTTGTTGTGAAATGTGCCAGCTTCAAGTTCAAGCTCATTAAATGTTCTAACCAAAAACGCACTTGAGCCCAATGGATTCCAATTTCAATAACACCTTGTGTTAACATTTGTTACGACCTACTCGACCGCATATTTTTTTAATAAAATCTCATTTTGCCCAGTGTACCGAATACATACATCTCTTACCCTTTCGTCCTTTATCGATTTATATTTGTTTTCGGGCATTGTTCATCAATTTAATATTCGGTAACGTCAGTGTTCAGTTGAAAAGCTGCCCAGCCATCTTAAAGGAAATTTATAACTTCTTTAAAATTTAATTGATATTTGTAAACCATTGTATGTTTTATTAATTGTTGATACACAGCGTGATGATATTAGAAAAAGCATCATGAATTGTGATTTATTTACAGTTTTACAAGCCATACTGGCACCAATAGACAAAGAAACGTATGAATCGTGACAAATAGATCTACAGATTAACATTTATTGAATTGAGTTAATGTCGTTAAATACCGTGTCTATCAATCCATTTAATAGTCTTTTTCTTCCTTTTACCGACTGTAAAAGTAGTGGCTCTCTTTCCATATCAACATCGATATGTTATCGACGCGCCGATAGTCTAATGTTGTCATGCATTGTAACAGAAATTACTGTTATGCATCATATGTCAGTACACATTTGAAAAGACAAATATGTCTTCGTGACAAATCCAGTGAAAAGCAGCTCACCTGATCAATCAATGAAATCTCCCCAACCTCTTCCTCATCAGCGTCCCGTGCCTGCCCTATCCATCTTCTACAGATGCTACAACGAACATTGTTCCCAGGAGATATTATTTCTGACCCCCTGAGACCTCGTCAGGAACACTAGAAACTTTTCCCGTGCCCACCTTTTACAACTCTTTTTACCAAAGTCATATCCCACAGACTCTCTCCCATAACTCGTATTTCTCTCCCAGACCTTGAAAACTTTAGAACGCTTTACTTTCTTCTGGCTTTCGAGATTTTACAACCTGTTGTTTTAAACTTAAATCAACACAAAATTGATCTCAATCTTCCTTTCTTCTTAGCTTCTCCATTATTCTTCTTGTTTAGGCGTTGTTATAGTCCCCACGGACTATTCCTTAACACAATCAACTCTAGAAGAGGAGCTTGGAACTTTCCTTTGTTCCCCTACTTATCATCCTGCTTATAGAAATGTGTTTTCTCTATTTGAAGCGAAACTTCTTCAACCGGTCGACATAAACTTGTTTTTGCTCCATCCAGGCGGCTACAATTTCGCAAACACTGCACGGACTTGGGCTTATCTGACTGCAAGCATTTTGGATGAAGAAATTTGCAGAGACATTCCGGAGCATGAGGTGGGTAGTTAAAGAAGGTCATCGCTTGAAGAATACTAAAAGGAAACGTTTAAAATCATACAAATATTGTTTGCAGCCTTCCTCCCAGGATAATAAAAAACGATGAAGGGTGTATCAAAAACTTCAGGGTGGAGAGAAAGCCAAGAAATTTAGGAAAAGCAGTAGCCCTTGAAGAATTTCTCATTTTGCTCTAGCACTGCCCTTATCCAGGGTACATGGATAAAAGATTTGTGGAAGAAAGTAGACCGAATGCCTAACTTGATAGAAAGTAAAACTGAGCCCTAAAAGCAATACTGCTAGCTGCGTATTGGAAATATCGAGCTAATATATTAGGCTGCATTTTAAGAGCAACCATGTTATCTTGTTTTGCCATTAGGGTTGCTGACAGCCCGAAAAGGTGTGACTGTCGCCGCTAAATTGGTTTTCTCTTTTAGATGTATGCAGAGTACTCGCCACTCTTTGACATCAACATCACCCCATCAGTAAGGCGAAGCTGCAACTCAGAAGAGTACATCGATGGAATTATAGAGTCGGTCTCAGGTAACAGATATTTTTTCTGATTACTGCCTTTCTGAGATTCAATTTTACTGCTTTTTCTTCTTAGAAACTAAATCACAGACTGTCATTGCAAAGAAGACCGAATACAATGTCTATGTTTTGTGGTTTTTATTTTATAACTTTATTACACCAGAGGTTAACGTTATTTTTTTCCAATTAATATAATCATAATTCATATCGCTTCCATTTGGCAACCATTGCAGCAGTTGATAGTCACAGTTCATAGAGTTATTCCCTTCATATCATCTTCTACGTAGATAACTTAAGCAATATTCCAAAGAGAAATCCTTTGAAGATGATACAGCATGAACGTAATGAGGTAAGTTCAGAAAGAGAGGCTAAAGCAAAGACTTCTGGTCTGAAGGTTCTACTCACTACGGGGGCTGCCAAGCGTCAGTGGAGAGGCAAACGTCAATTTATCGATGAAAATAAACTATATATAGTGGAACAGTGCTCTGGTAAATCAGATAAAGACTGCAACAACAGTAAAATGCCGGCGGGACAGATTTCTAGTATCGTAAGCAATGCCCATGGCCTGGTTGGCCAAATGTCAGAATCAACCGATGTTATTACTGTAAAGCGCCAAAAATATACTCTTGTTGATAGTCTTTTTGAGTTTGATGAATATACATAAATTTTTCTACGTTAAAAATATAGTTATAACTCATTACGGATTGCCCCAAATGTTTTAAGATAAATTTTGCTCTGTTCCAGGAGCATTTTCGTTTATGCAGAGCACATTTTAGGAAACTTGCCGTAGACTAGCTTTTCATGGATTCTCAACGAATATAGGTCTAGCTTTTCAGGGCTAATACTTTTCATCGTGTAAATAAATACAACTCAACCGAAGGCTGCTGCATCCTTGGACTACAGAATCACCCAACCATTTTAACATCAAAAGGCTTTACTTGTTTTAAAGGAGATTAGGTTTAAAGAATAAGAACAGAATTTTCACAAGAAAATATGTTTTGCTAAGGAACATCTCGCTGATAGCCTTTGTGAAGCTTGTTACCTACAGAAATATTTATTTATTGCAAAACTTGGCAGGATAATATTTTTCTTGGCATGGAATTGTGCTTTCACAAGCGTTAAAATTATCGCACATTTTTTGAATGCTTTAAGCGAACAATGGAAAGAAATGTAATTCGATCAAGTATAGGTCAAGCAGAAAAGCACTTGTTTTCTTTTTGCTGTTCGACAGCCTTTCTTTCATTTGTATCATTCGAAAATAAATGATTTTTATTAACATGGTTTAGTTTACTTGCTCCTTTGGCATATTGATAAGTTTGAACAAGTTCCTCTGCGATAGAAGTTTTGTTTGAAATTCTTTGTGGCTTTCTAGATCTCAGACAGCACAATTCATACCTGGTGAGACACGTTTTCAAAATATTGAATATAAAAGGAGCGAATATCGAGCCTTGGGAAACCTAATCGACTACATCAGATCAAATCACTTGTCCACGGTAACTGCCTATCTCAGAAAAGCCACGATATAACGTTTGCATTTCGGTTATATTCAAAAACTGGATTAAGGCGTCACAGACAGGAATTCTGACTGAAGAATTTAAAATTTCTGTAGGATAACTAGATTGTAATATTTATCCAATCCGACAAGCTTACATTGAATGTTAACAGTTTTCACTCGGGGACATACTTCAGAAGTCCATACAAAATGTAGATAACTAGCAACTGGAAAAATGTTAATATTGAAAATTTTGAAAAAGATACCTTTCAAAACATTTTTAATTAGACTTACGGCTAATTTTGTATGTAAAAATTTAGAATAAAGAAAAAATGTCACGAAATGAAGTAAAGACAGCGAAGGCTAGTAGATATATAAAACAACGGGCTACATAATCTGAGTATGATTTGCAACAGCCAGTCTCCACAACTACTGCTGACGTAAAAGTATACGAATTTTAAACAGGTTCTGCACAATTATCTTAAAAATAAAGTTATTTACATCGATTTCTACGGAACTATTAACAGACTATAATACCTTGCATAACAAAATATGATACATATTGAGTCAGAGAAAACGAAATGGCATTTGATTTGTAAGCCATCCTTATTGATAAAGACATCGTTTCTGTAGTGAACTCAAAATACTAAAACAGCAAGTGATTTTCAAACAGGAGGCTTAGCAGCTTGGCAAAATTGCCAATGATTATGAGACATATGGCTACAAAGGCATTGTCTTTTGCACTGTGGCTGACTCCAGTACAACACTGGGACCCCCCTTCGTCTCTTATCCCCAACGTGAAAGACTCAGCAATTTAACTTGCAAACGTGACTCGAAATTCACAGGCATGAAACACTTGAACATTCCATTTGTTAGCATTCTAATTTTGATCAACCTTATAACGAAGGTGTAAGACTTGGTGCAGGCTTCCATTTGGAGAGTTTTGCTACTTCCATCTTTTCCTCTTCGATTATTCGCGCTTTGTGTTTGTCCATGTAAGGACGTCTAGGTGCAGAAAAATACAATCATCTCAGAAACCTTTAAATAATACTTAATAGATAAAACCCCATTAGGTTATCTAGTGGCTGACTTGCCTAGTGGCTGAATTAGGCTAAAATTTAGGCATGTCTGATACGATCCCCACAACCCCACTAAATTTTGTCTCTGGCGTTGCATGAGCTTCTAAGTGTCCTGATACTATGCTGCGATCCGCAACACCCGACTAACTTAATGCATTCATCCACTAAATTCTAAATATACTATGTATCGCTCTTGTAGAAGAATAATTTAGAAAAATGAATAATATCACGGAATAATACGACGGGTTTAACGGATATTCCAGAAACTTCTAGGATTTTTAATACGGTATTAGCAACAAAGAAAAGACCCAAAGCAACAACGATCGTGTATGTGATTAATAATCAACAAACCTTGGCTTTGCTTGAAGCGGTTGTAGAGGAATGAAGGTGTCTGACACCAGCTTAGACGAGCGACTGCAAATAGAAATTGACAGATTAATATCAAACATCACACAGGACTATTTTTCTTATGGGAATTTCTATCACCCCCTCGAAAAATTAAAAAAGTCTTTTGTTTCCCATTAACAGTCTCGTTTTTCTTATTTTTTTTTCGAACAATGATGCCCCTCCACAAAGAGAGAGAGAAAAGACGGAAAAAAAAAAGGAAAAGGGAAAAAGAAAAATAAAAAGGAGAAAGAATGAGAGAAAAGCGGGAAAACACGGGAAAAGGAGGAAGAAAAGGAAAAAAGAGCTAGAGATGGAGAAAGAAAAGGCAGGAAAGAGAAGAGTAAAAACAAGGAAAAGGGAGAAAGAGAGAAAGAAAAGGCGGAAAAAACAGAAGGGAAACAAGGAAGGAAGGAAAGAAAAATAAAGAAAGAGGGAAGAAAAAGGCGGAAAAACAGAAGGGAAACAAGGAAGGAAGGGAAGAAAAATAAACAAAAAAAAGAGAAGGTAAAGGCGGAAAAACAGAAGGGAAACACGGAAGAAAGGAAAGAAAAATAAAGAGGAACAAGGGGGAAAACAGAACGGAAACAAAGAAGGAAGGAAGAGAAAAAAAAAGAAAGAGAGAGGGAGAACCAGAAAAAACAGATGGGAAATAGAAGGGAGACAAGGAAGGAAGGAAAGAAAAATAAAGAAAGAGGGAAGAAAAGGCGGAAAAACAGAAGGAAACAAGAAAGGAAGGAAGAAAAATAAAGAAAGAGATAGGAACAAGGGGGAAAAACAGAAGGGAAACAAGGAAGGAAGGGAAGAAAAATAAACAAAAAAAAGGGAAGGAAAAGGCGGAAAAACAGAAGGGAAACAAGGAAGAAAGGAAAGAAAAATAAAGAAAGAGATAGGGACAAGGGGGAAAAACAGAAGGGAAACAAGGAAGGAAGGGAAGAAAAATAAACAAAAAAAGAGGAGGAAGAGAGACACAAAAGAAGCGGGAAAAAGAAGGGAAAAGGTCGGAAGGAAAGGAAAGGGAGAGTATTTGAAGACTTAAAAGCAAAGAACCAAATTTTTTCAAAATCGGATAACCATAAAAAATCCCCACCACCTTAAATATACTAAAAATCTCTGTATCCTTTTTCGGCTTATCTGTGAACAATTGGCTATTCTGGAGTGCAAAGTGATAACGTCAGAAACCTTAATCACAAACTTTCCGCGAAACGTTTTTGCACAAATAATTTTGTACATCGAGGTAGGTACGAAAACATCACTGGGAAGTGGAAAGGCCAAAGCGTAATTAAATGCAATAGAAGAGAAGCTATGGAAGGGAAAGACGAGTGTAAAAGGAAAGAAAGGGCAATATTTAGAAACGGTTTTTATATTTCCTTATATTGTGAACGACACTAGATGCAAAAATATCATTTGCATTGTATAAATTCAAAACTGTCCCAACTCATATTTATTGAATAACTTGCTGACGTTACCGGTTAATGAAAAGTTAAAAAAACAAGGAAAATATTTTTAGGGCGAAAAACTGTGATTTAACCTGAATGATTCGGCTAGACTTGGAAGGCCTTTAGAGTAAGTCCTAAACAGAGAGTGCTGCTGAATAAGACAGTAATGATGAAAAAACTACAATGCCCGCCAAAAGTAGTTGGAACACCGAGATTGTACTCGTAATAAATGTATATTTTTCAGTTCATTTCCCTTTTTCAAGCAGACGGAACCCCCTCCCCCCCTTATACAATGTTGTGAAGAAGGATGAACATGTCGCTAAACATGTGTTACAAAATTTGCGCGCTAGCATACATTTGTTGTCATTTTCCAGTCGCAATCCAACATTGTATATGGGGGGAGGGGAGACGTTTAGTAGGAAAGATGATTGAACTGTTCCAACACTTTTGGCGGGCATTGTCTTTTTGCATTCTTTTTGTGTATGAAAGACTGACATGTTAAAGATGACAATTGTAGGGTTTTGGGGGGTGAGCATTCCAATGGAATTAAAATCGAAGGTGTATGGCTAACGTGTGACGTCATAATTGGTATATTTTAAATGTTCCGTCTTGTTTTCCCGGCAATTACTGTTTATTGTTGATTTTCCTATCCATTCAAGCTAATGTTTTGGCTTCCTGAAAGTCTTTTGAACAACCGAATAGTTAAGACTTGCAAAAACTGTAACTAAACTTACAATAGTAGACTAAAGTAGCTTATCAGCTCGTTTGAAACAATATGATTAAAAAACTGGCTTTCAATTTTAAGTTGAAATGATAACTAGGGCCTAGCAGGCAGATGTCTAAAAATAACTTTTCTATACCTAGAATTCCATCTCTATCTCTATCTCGCACTGGAGGAGAACTCACCTGAAATTGATGGCTGGCAGAGTTGATCCTACTTTGTGAAAATTGTAGGAATACTCGGGGACAGCATAGCTTTTGTCACCATCCGTCATCATTGGCAAACCTGCTCTTTGGTTCATTCCTTGAAAGCAAGAGACAATTATATGAACATCGATAAAAACCATCTTTGATTAGCTGATCCAATTGGATATTCTTAAGACATTTGCTAAGGACTTAAGATATTGCCCAACAGCGTCCTAGAAAATTTTCCGGCTTTGAAATTGAATAATTAAACATGCCTTCTAAGTGGTTATCAACGTAGCAATAGATCCCATGATTCCATGAAAAAGAACCAGCAGCTTAGTAATGAGACTGCTCTAACTCTGTACGATGTTTCACATAATCTTATTTTTAAAGAAATATTCTACATCAAGAATATACTCAAAATTGTAGACTGTGTATAGCAGGCAAGAACACCGTAAAAGGGATACCTTTGCGAGTCCTGCCAATCACGTCAGTGAGCGTAACTTCTCTCGTAGTCTGGCTGTTCCCAATGTGCTGACCTTCGATAGTACAACGCTTTCCATAATTGTACCCCTCCGGATAAAATGTCCACTCTTCGTATGATTGCAGTGTCATTCCTCAATGTAAAAAAATTCATCTCAATTCAAGAGCCATTGTGATGCAAGGGATTCGCCTTTCATGCATTATATCATATATCTTTGCAAGAAAAAACTGTAATAGACAAGTAGTGCTTTAACAGACATACAGAAAACTTTGCTTAGATTTCTTTTTTTTCATATTCTACAGCTGAATGGGTCCCCTTCTAAAGCGCTCAACTGGGATTGTTATTTCTTGTTTTTGGCTCATTTTGCCCATCGTTTTTATCGAAATTCTTGCACCTTTCAACATCATTTTTAGGTTCAAGATAAATTGAGCAAATATTGATACTGTTGTTTTGCTTATACTTGGTTTAATAATTCAATGCTACAATGTGTTTTTGATGTTTTCCCCTTATTGTTTCAAAGTATATGAAAACTTTTTTAAGCCTTCTGCCTTTAACAATGATTATCCATTGGCAAAAATAAAAAGATACTTGAACTTTGGAATACATTTGTCAATCAACTACGAAAAAATTGTTAGCAGGTACGCCATTACTTGCATCAAATAAAGAACTGCATTGAAGTCAGTCAGGGGCAAACAAATTGGGGGCAAGCCTATTGTTTTAATAAGATGATCAGGGACAGACTTAGCGGGGGGTGCAGGGGTGCGACACCCCCCCCCCAATATTTCTGTCTCCTTCGGTAAATTTAGTTCCATTCGGTAAAAACAATTTTTTGGTAGTCAGCAGTAACAAATTAACGCCAAGATTTTACTTTATTTATCTCCTTAATATCAGTATTTATCTTCTTATCAGTAGCGTAGCGGGGGGAGGCAAGGGGAGCGGCCGCCCAGAAAGTCGGTGTCTGAGAAAAGTGCAAATTTGCAATAGAATTAGTACCTTAAAGGTGGACTTTATATTTCGGACAATCAAGGAAATAGGCAGTTGTAGAATGGGGTCAGCTACAAGAAGCCAGATATGACGTTGTATAAAGCGAAATTGCCAAGTAAAAAAGCCATAGCTCTTCCAAATGCTTTTGCAAAGTGGGGTGTTTTCCTAAATTCTTAAGGGTGTGGTTAGCAAAAATTTTCTCCTCTTTGCCCCTCCAATCTTCCAAACCTGGCTACGCCACTGTTTCTTATCGTCTTTACCTTAAAAATGGGCGTTTCCATAATTTACCAGTGACCTGAAGGGTGTGGCACCAAAATTGGTGTCTAACACCCCCCAATCATTGTTGTTTAGATCTGCCCCTGAAGATGATGTTACATTTCCCATTGTTTGAGAACAAAAGATCATTGTCCTCTAAAGTATTGGAGGCAGTCGCCCTCGCCCCCCAAATGTCCGCCACTAAAGTCAGTACCTGGAAAGTGTCTCCTTCCGGTTTTCTTCGTTGGTTTGTAATAGTCATTTTCATTTGGCAGTGGTCTGAAATAAATTAAAACAAGTTAGATGGATATACTGCATATACATGTATCTGTATGTTACATATGTATGTTACATGAGACCCAAGCATTGTCTGGCTGGATAGTTAAGAAGCAGTTTCAGTCAAGGGACCTTTGAAATCATATGCAGGTTTCAAAAGACTTACAGAAAATAGCTTTTGTAAGATGAAGTACCTGAAAAGACCAGGGCCACAGAAATAAGTAAAAAAGCAAATCACACAGTTCTAAAAGGGTTCCTAGAAAGTAGTTTATAATAGTAAGATAGCAGTGTAAAGAAAACACAATTTGTATCTGAACATAACAAGAAAAAGTAATTGAGAACAATACAAATTCTAATTGAGAACAATACAAAACAGAACAATATAATACAAAGTTGATATATATCTGTGCAAGCGTGAGAGTCACAAGACCAGAACTACGCAATAGGTATAATATAACAGAACAATGGTAAACAGCATGATTAGCGATAAGTATATAGCGGTGATCATAATGGATAATAACAAGTTCTTAACATATAGGAATGAAGATGCTTGCTAAACCTAGTTGTTAGACGTACGTTAGATCAGTATTGTTTTCATTCAGCTCAAACTTTGCCACATCCACTGCTTCAGTCGATCCCATTGCTATTTCTGCAAATATAAACAAGAAATAATCTAATATGCACAAGTTATCTGTTTTTGTTTTCTTTTTCATGTTTACCCTCATTATTATGGGAATATGGGTGTGTGAGTGAATCTATTTCAAGCTGATGGTATGTCAGGGTGACTGCAATGCTACTATCATTGCTTTATGGAAAACATTTCAAGGTGGAACTGCCATATATGCACTAATCAGAATTTCCACAAATGCATTTAGGTGAGTGAAATTTTGAACATTGATGTCTCTATAACATATTGCAGACAACTCATTTTACCTATCTAATCATATTTCTAACAGTTGGAAAAACATTGTACAGAGACCTGGGTATTTTGAATGTTATCATAAGTTGAAAATTTGAACTTGCACAGTTGAGTTCATTTCATCTAAGGATTCCACAACACATGCTGGATATAAAGATAAAATTTGCTTAATAGAAACAGCACACAATTATAAAGATATGAATTAGGAAAATGATGACCAAAAATCTGATGTATTAGATACAATGAAATGTTGCTTATTCCTTGAGCATGTGTTCCAGTATAGTTTGTTAGAAGTTTTCAGATTGGTAGTTAGTAGAGAATAATAAGTGATTTCACTGAACTATACAAAAGAAACCTTTTGATAAGATATGCAATTCCCAGGCTGCATATTCCAAAGTGCTTTTTATGTCAGCAAAATCTCCCTTTTACGTGCTTGCCTGGTATTGATGGGCTTGTCAAAGTAGAGCACAGACAATTTCAAAGCAAGGAGCGAAATGACATTGGAGCCAGGGGGCTGGTATGCCTCATTTTATATCAACAGGCATGCCTCACGTTTTTGCTGAGTATGATACCAATTTTGTGGCATCACGGATAATGCTGGGAAAACGACGATAAAAGTTTACTTATTTGCCTAGAGCTCCCTAATCCCCCAAAGGTGTTCCAACGTCCTTGACAGATTCAAAGAAAAATATCAAAAAAAGCTCATGCAGGTCGAGTGTGAAACAAATAGGGTTGATGGAGCAAAACCTTGTTCATTTTTTTCTCGAAGAATTAATAATTGTTTGATCTAGGTATCGAACCAATTACAATTCCGTATTGTTTAGACGAAGAAAACAGAGAGTACTCATTTTGAACAGCTAAAGATAAATTTGTGTCAAATACTTACTTACATTCGCAAAAAGCCTTTCGGGCACAAATGAAAACCAAGAACCCTACATATTGCTTCTTGATAGCAGATGAACAGGAAAGATCAAGAAGCAAATACTTGTTGTCATGGCAATTCTTCAAAACGAGGCTAATAGCAATCATTTGCCCGCGCAGGACGTGATTTTGATTTTGAGTCAGGGCTTATTCTAACTTGTAGTGAGTGATCGTCAATTTGTGCAGTAATAAACATAATTCTGCATTGATAAAATCTTAACAGTGGCATATAGAAAAAAATATTCAGATGTCATGCGCACGGTCATAATTACAAGTAACAAACAAACAGTAAATAGTAAATAGTTTAAACAAGAGGGTTCCCGGTAATTCCCCTGATCCCAAAAATCCCACTACGCTTCAAGTCCGATTCCCGATTCCCGACCATCAATTCCTTAATCCCGCTCACAAAATTTGCCAGTTCCTGACTCCCAACTCTCAAAATTGATGCTTTCCGCTTCCCATATTGGGTACTATCTTTAAAAGTTTTGCTGAACCAGCACTTTTTTATTTTCTTCTTGCGGAACATTTTGGCTTTCGAAAACTTTTAGGAACGAAGACTGCTTGTCAGCTTTTGGGGTATCTCGGATTTGGCGTATTCTATCTGTATGAAGCGGTGAACGCCGATACAGTCATACTCAACTTGATGTGCCAATTGCAAGGTGGCCAAGTCTTGGCCGTGAGACTCACGGATAATCACGGGGATATTCACCTCTTCTCACAGTCTCACGACGGGAGTTACTTTTCTCACGGATTTCTTCCTGGGACTCATTCTTCTTTCAATTTAGATCATACGCCTCAGTGGTTGTATATTCTTACGTTTAAAAGCCGCTTTGATGTTCTGGAATGTTTCAATTGTGAAATAAACAAATGTTTAGGCATTCTGAATGATCTAGTTTTAAGCCATTTGAGCACTCCAAATCTACTGAAATTCGGAATTCTTCTGCCCCCAACCCTGGACCCCTGTTCCAGTGTTCCCTAGCTGAGCTCATAAAATCTCACAGGTATTATTTTCAGGGGCGGTCTGATCCGGGTGGCAAAGTGGCGATCGCCACCAGGGCCCTGTGTAAAAAAATCTACGGGCCCTTCCCGCGTTGGAGAATATTTTTTAACTTAATGTCAAAGACTTAATGCCCTAGAATGATTACTTTGTGATCAAAGTCCCAATACAAGTCCTTAAAACCAACCAAACCCTGGTTTCCGATATTTCAGCCATGTGTTCAATCTGACCTGTACCCTGGGTACCAGAGCCACAAAATTTCGAGCGCGTAAACCATAAATAAAAGTATTTACATACAAAAAAACAAAGCAAACATTAAAACTGGTCTACCAGGAGGTCATGATTGGGGATAACTTATTTCTATATTGATTTTCCATTATTGGTCCAAGAGGTAGGTTTTCATTTTTTGTTTGAAAAGGTGAGTAGATTCCATATTTCTTATGTTGTTTGGGATATCATTCCAGACCTTTGCACCGACATACGAAAAACTCATTTTAAGTTTTCCAAACGTGGTGTAGGTATTTGCAGATAGTTTATTCTACAAGTTTCAGATTTTGAGATCTGACCTTTCCTCGTAAACATTCCCTTAAGATTTTCTGGGCACATTTCCTTAAGAGCCTTGTGTACCATTATGGCTTGGTCATATGTGATAACCTTCTCAACGTTTAGTCGTGCGGATTGTATCTGACACCTAATAGAACCGGATTCAATAAGGTAAAATGCCCTATCCTGGATCTTCTGCAATGAGCAGAGTTTCTTTTCAGGCAAATGGCCCCACATCAAGTTTCCATATCTCAGGTGGCTTCCACTAGTGCTTGGTATACAAGAAACAATTGTGATTGTGGTAGTTTTTCTCGCATGCACCGGCGTAGGAAAAACATTTCCAAACATTTCCACATTTAAACATTTCCAAACGTAGTGTAGGTATTTGCAGATCGTTTATTCTACGAGTTTCCTATTTCGAGATTTAATTTCTCCTCGTAAACTTCCTATTAAGATTTTCTGGGCACATTTCCTTATGAATCTTGGGTACCTTTATGGATATGTGATAAACTTCTCAACGTTTAGACGTGCGGATTGTACCTGATCCCTAATAGGTGCGGATTCAATGAGGTAAAATGTCCTATTCTGTATCTTCTGCAATGAGCAGAGTTTCTTTTCAAGCAAATGGCCCCATATCAAGTTTTAATTTTCATATCTTTGTATGTATTTCCATATATAAAGCAAAAATTGGTTTCGAATAGCTGCCTTCAGTAAGATTGACAGCTCACTGAAGAAGTTTGCCACTAACTTCTTGGGTCTATCACTTCTTCACACTGGCAACTTGCTGAAGGTGAAAATCAAAAATTGAAATCAAACCTAAATTTCACTCCAAATTCTCTATAAATTCTAAAGAGATATTCTAATTTATAAACTGTAAAGAGATTTTGAAGAGTTCAAGGTCTGCCTGTTGTGTCCAAATATCTATTAGTCACAACGCCTCAGCAAAGGCAGTGACAACATTGGCCCATCATTTCTGCTTGGTGGAACCATACGTGCAAAGTGTACGATCCTTATCTTTGGCTCTCCTCCCAATCCAGACAGTTATCTCTCGTGTAGTTAATTTGCTGTTTGAAATACTCAACCTTATCACTGACAACGAAATGATAAACTGCAACTGCGTTTTAACATTTTCCTTTCCATTCTGCCGATGTCACATTTGTCTACCTTTGTTACAGGAAAGCAAAACATCGAAGTGGGAAACACTAAGAAAATTGGAAGTCAGTAGGCTCATTTCGGGGCCCAAAATATTAAACCGAATCGAGCAAGACCAAATGAAAGTGCTTATTCTATTTGCCAGTTATTTATGAATGGCTTTGGTAAAAGCAAACATTTTGAAATATGTTACTAAAGCTTTTCGTCTGACACTCTTGAGAGTATAAAAGGTCGGAACATAGATCTACGCTAGGAAATATATCTACCCAGTTGTGGATCGAAATAGGCCAATCAGAAAGGCGGGCACATTATTGTTGAGGTTATCTATGTCATTTTCAAGGAGGGCATTTTATTTAGCATGCTCTCAGTAAATTGAATGGGACTTTGTAGAGGGGTTTTTAACGTGCAGTTCTACAAAAAATGTGCAGTTCTACAAAAAATGTGCAGTTCTAAAATTTTTTTGCGCAGTTTTAACGAAAAATCTTTGCATTTTTAAAAATTTTCTTTAATGAACAAAGATTTCTGGAAAACTTTTCCAGAGGATAACAAACAAAAGTTTTAAATGGTGAAACATAGAGAAGAAAATAAGATGACGCTTAAATTAAACAAACACCAAACCACATATTGGGACAAAGAAATTATAGATAGAGAAATACATTCAATGCCAAGGAAATATAAGTATTACGAAACTTAATAGTCGCTATATTGTTTTTGAGTCACACATACACGAAGCTTGAAATGACAGTGTCAAACCAGGAGCCTGTTTAAGCCCTTAAATCAGCGAACATTAAAAACTCAGAACAAAGATAAGTCATGCCTCCAGCTTCGAATTTAAATTTTACAATTGTATGGTCACACAAAACAGACCTATAGCTAATTTGAAAACAATCTAAAATTTACTTTCCTAGTTGATGTTCAATTGCTATTTATACCTTGCTTTATCGTCATCAGCTTCGTCCTTTAAATTGGCACAGCTCGAAAAAAAGAAGTTATTTAAATTTTGTAAACATCACATCGCTATTAAATGTCGCTCCAAGAACACAATTTTGTTTTTCAAGATTCTATATAATTGAGTTTGGTTTTTTGTGGTTCTATATAACCAAGAACTTACATTGGTTGCCATATGCTCAAAATCAGAGCTTATTCTCAGGAAGAGTTGGGCCTTTTTCTTGGAGCTGTAATTCGAAATGTGGAGCTGAATATGAAATTCTGTGGAGCTGGAAGATTCAAACAGAACAATAAAGAATTGCTTTTTTAACTATTATAGAATACGACAAGACATATTACCTGAGCTGTAGTTTTCCCTATTGAATTAAAGGTGGGACATAAAGGTTTTGGTTTGCAAATGTGAAAAGACACAGCATTACTGGGAGGGGGGGGGCTTGATGGCTAAAGCCCCCACTTTTCAGAGATAAAGCGTCTCTTTCATTATTTTTGAAAACACAGTATGAAATTAAAAGAGAACAAACAGTTTACACGCTGCTTGATTTTATTTGATCTATTTACTAACGTATTGAGGTTTATTTCTATTATTTGTCTATTTGCATCAATTCAGTTGAAAACTTTCTGTATCATTGCAATGTAATGTCTGCATTTTGGATGTGTAAACATGGCCTACTGAAAATACTCGAGACAAAAATGATGCACATTTCTGCCCAGGAAGAAAAATTCAATCAATCAATACAACAGCTTTTTGTTATTCACATCGATGTGCACTCTGAACCAAAGGTTTTTCTTTCTTCCCTCAACTTCTATCACTAGAGTTTCAACATGACTCCTCCCCTCCCAAAATTTTCCTAAATATCAATAACCAATGCTTTTCTGAGAATTATCGAATTGTCTATTCTGAGCAGTATAGTAATTTGTTAAGTTTAAGTCTAGGAGATGCATTTCCAGCCATTCTGCAAGACTAAATCTCAACAATTTTCTTTCGCGTCCAACCCAACCATGGTGGGTCCTCCTATGTCACTAAACTTGATACCTAGACCACTAAGTAACAATTTTGTGGCGTCGTCTCTGGTGGAGCAGAGAGGAGCAGAGCCAATACATATAGGATACGGCATAACAACAGATGTTCAACCAACATCCAGAGAGCAGGAAGGAGCAAGGGAGAAGGGGGCAAATTTCCCCAGGGCCTCGAGGTCTAAAGGGAATTCATAAAGTTTTTGGAATGGGATTAATCAAACGTAACAAAGTATGCTTAAAAGACAGCAAAACGTTTTAAACGATTAGAAGAAAAGGACTGCAAGAAGTGGTTTGAAATGTATTTTAAGCTAATCTAGAGGGCGTGGTCAGAAAAATTTTCAGCTCGCTTTGCTCGTAGTGGGCCCCGCTGTTTGTTTTGCCCCGGGGCGTCCGAACTACTTTCAAGTACCGGGGTATGGAGCACAAGCTACCTGTACCTGCGCATCATGTACATTTTCTTTATACTTATAGATGCTAATAAGTATTCCTTCCACACAGTGTTCCCGAGATAAATGTGCAACTCTAGATTTTCCTTAAGAAACCCTGCTTTGTAGAGTGTTTCTTAATAAAGAAGGATAAGTAAGTGCTTCCAAAGAAATTTGCGAAATTGCAAAAGAACACCAGTGGATGTGACAACGGATTATGTTTTAACGCCTTTAATCTTTGTGAAAGAAAGTAAAGGATGAAGATAAATGAGAAATTCAGTTTTGATGTAATTCAAGATTAGGAATACCGCAGTCCGCAAGGATTGGTTTTGGGGCCTTTCCTCTTCATTATCTTTATCAACCATTATCTTCATTATCAATTTACCTGGTTTTTGATCTGGAGAAGGACATCGACGTCTGTGACTGCAAACGAGTCTCCTTACTTGTTGCTGATGGTAACCTTGGAACAGTATTTTTGAAATAAGAGAATGAAACTTTTTCGTTATCAAAATTGTTATCTTCCATTCTTATGAAACTGAAGGAAGGAATTGTGCTACGTGTGAATATTCGGAGAAAATAACAACCAACTGATCCAAATATTTATTCCATGAAACTTTAGACTCAAAGTTTCAATCAATGTGCTGATTTAAAATACAAACCAGCATTTGCCAATAAAACGAGAAACAGTTAGAGTCATTAAAGTTTTTGAAGACGTTGTAAAATATATTTTTCTGTTTTTAAGTTGGCCTTACCCTAGCCTTAAAAATTACTTTATCTTCTTATACAGTTGACCAAATGAATCATATTACAACTTTCATGAAAATAAGAAAGAAGTGGCCGACTTCAAAATTAAAAAAAGGAATCCGAAGATTGTCTACTAGATGCAAAAGAGGAATGATGGAATGAGCTAGATAAATGAATGCAGAAAGCTATAACGAAAATTGAGCTAGGAGAAATTAAATTCATTTAGCAACAACCAAGAGAAACAGCTAACTTATGAATATTCGGTTAAAGAAAGTTGGAGAGAATATTTCAAAACTTAACTGAATGTCATAGAATGGAGAGTCTTGAAGAGTTCGCTGCGATAAAGGGCCACTCGAGGACCATAAAAAGGCAAAGGGTAAAGACACATATAGAGAAGATAAAATGTTGGAAGGCGAAAGGCGTCTCAGGTTTAGAAATTGAACAAATCAAGGCGTTGGTAGAGGATGGAATGGAAATGATGAACAATATATTTGAAGGCATATCGCACGAGGAATGTTTCGATAGATTGGAAATAATGTGAGACGGTACCCGTATACAAGCAGAAAAGGCTCCTTCCAAAAAGTAATAAAAGTTTTGGAAAAGGTGTTAGACCAGAGGCCTAGATATCAGGTTGTATTCAATAATTTTCAAATTGCTTTCCAACCAAAGAAAGAGAAAACGGATGAAATCTTTACAAATAAGCAGCTACAGGATCAACTTTGGGACGGAACGAAAGGCCTATTCATGGTGTTCTTTGCCTTGAAAATGGCTGGGTACCGAGAGAACTGATGTATGGGTGCTTAAAGAAACGATTCATGATTTTTGTGCAATATAGCAACGATATATATCGTGAAATTTCTTCATTATTTTTGGCTTACCGCTACTTTTACAAAGTTCTAGCTGATTTCATCTAATTGCAAAACTGAAAGGCCGCCATTCTGCGTGTACATACAAACATGGATCTGCAATAAATCTTTAACGTCAAAGAGTCTACCTGTCTCATACATGTCATATTTCAGTTACGATAAATTTCAGATACTTATCATTGTCGAGTATTACCTTGATCATTGTCGTCCTTATTACGTCATCGGACCACATTTAACTCGGGACATATAGAAGGAATCTATCAAATATCTTCGAAGGGGTCCTAACACTTATCAAACCATTGTCTTTATAAGCAATTAAATTGTAAGATAAAATTTACTGATGATTTGTTTTTGTGTTTCACCACATTTTTAAACTACATTTTAAACTTTTTAAAGCGACAAAAAATGTTCTTGCAAAAATTTCGAAGGCACTTGGCTGTAAAATGGCAACGCAACAATGCAACAAAAAGGAGAGGGAAAACAGAAAAAAATGCCAGAAGATCTCTTTACATTTGTACTATAATTCTCTGATAAGAAGCTTTTTTCATTTAATAATCAATATCTTAATTAATTTGAATTTAAAAATCTCTTATATCACACAATTGAAACATCATCAAATCAAAAGTATTCTTAATTTAATAAATTGTCGTAGAAATATTTATAGTCACCAGCTCAATGAGACACACGTCAAACGAGGTATATGGCTGATTCTCTCTGAGCTCTGATCACCTGTCTGTCTCTCTTGTAAGCATTTAATTTACACTCACAACATACACACAAAGCAACTACAGCAGAATCTCGATTTCAGTAAATATTTACGGTATCCGCCTGAGTACCGAATGTAAATCGATACTTGTTTTCAATTCAAGCAAAGAAAAGCGAAAGTGATTAAACGGAATATAATCTCGTTTTAAGGCTGAAACTCTTGCAAACATGATAAAATGACAAACTTACCAAAAAGTAAGTTCAGTGTCATCAACAGACATGGCTTACCAGTTATCGATTATGTGCAAATATCTTTGTTCCGGGTAATAGTCGACCCCAGACTACTTTGGATTCGCTTTTTTGGCTGCAAGAATTCGATTGTTCTACTCAGGCGGGTACGGTATGTGCATTATTGAATCTCACTTTTTTCAGCTGCTTTGCAATGTTTACTACTAGGTCGGTACACTGCGGTGAATTGGGAATTAATTTTCTAGATTTGTCACTTCCTAGGAATTTGTCGCTTCCTAATTTGCACTGCAAAAATAGACTTTGAAATTGACAATTATGGCAACGGATATGGATGTAAAAAGCACTTGAAAAAAGGGGGCATGATTATGATAGGCCAACATGACCAAACCCATTTTCAGAAAATGATGCACTCAATCATGAAGATGCAAACATGACGTCACCAGTCCACAATCATTAGCCCCTTCAACTGACTTCAGCTAAAAACCCATAGATAAAATTACGAATTAAAGACGACCATATCATGACTTTAACAGAGTAAATGTGCTCTCCCGTACGTCTTGGCATTTTTTCTTAAAGTAGAGGCCACCCCCTCTGGTTCTTACGCCCATGACGGGGCACATCGGGTCATAGGAAGCAAGGTGCAATCAATTCAATGTACTGTAAAACGTCCACGTTGCAACATTATGGAGTAGGAAACTAATAACATTTTTTCAGTGTCTACAAGCGATAGAAGGGCCAATTTAAGTATATATTATTGACTATACATAATTTCTAATCTTCCCTGCATGTTCACATGTATATAAATCATAAATCAATATTTCTCTAAGAAACTTTGTACAAGTTTATATTCCTCTGCACGAAGTACAACAATAACAACGAAGAACAAAACAAAACCTATTTCTGTATCAATTGTATAAGAAGGCCACACGAAAAAAGAATGCAAATCGCAAGGTGTTTAAGGACGTGATTTTTCTCAAAAAAGTAGTATTATCGAATATTTGGTAATACTACGAGTGAAGTCTTAAGAGCACACAAGTGACGCCTTATTGACCGAAACGACTTGAGAAATGCCCAATGACTGAAATTTGTGAAGATGAAATTTGTGATCACTTCTAAAAAAGTTTTATGTTTACCCAACAAGAGTATCAAATGAACGGTAAGTTCACATTTCAACTTTTCATCTTAAATTGGCAACAAATTTCATGTAGCCTTCTTGTCAACGTAATTAAAAAACGAGAAGGACCATCCATGTACGTGGTCTCTGAATATAAATAACCCCCCTCCCCCGCCCCCCGATGCAAGTGGAACACATCATGAGGTGCCAGTTCGAGGCAACAACGAGCTAACTCAGGGGTAAGATGTTTTACAATGGGGGGCTCAAAACCAACATTTATAAATTCAAGATATATTAAAATCTTTACGAAAGGATTTGCCTATATGTATAATAAGAGTGAATTAAAAAAATTTAAAATGCAACTCAGCTGGAAGTATGAAACTTCTTTCATGAAAATCTCGTTGTTTGAGACAGACAGCGTTGCACGCTGTGATGGCGCTTTCTGTTAGTGTAAGTATGTGTATCTGTTAGAAAGAGACGAGGGAGTATTAGTGAGTTACAGTTACGATTATACTAATAGTCACCACTGTTGATAAAGAGAGGCCTTAGCAATGATTAATGTTAGCAATGAGTCAGCACCAAAGAGTACAGGTTATCTGCTAATTGCTATAGCCAATGCATTCATTTTCTATACATTTGATGTGAAGAATCATAACAATCAGCACATCCAAATGCAAAGCCTGGACTCAAAGGAATTGCTGGTTTCAGTACTAAACAATTCGTAAGCATGTTACAACCAGTTCGCTAGTCATTAGTATTAACAGTGTGAGAGAATCTACAAATTAAGAATTAGATTACGCTTCGATACAAATGCTTCTTTCAATAATTGCTAAAGGGCGCTGCACCTTTTGACAACACTATTCCCTTGATATCCATTGTGCGAAATTCCTTTATTCCCATGGGAATTAACAGAACGAAAAAAAAGAGACGCGCGGCAGAAGAGGGTAGGCGATCTTTCCCGGAAGAGTCATTAGCCCGTGTAGAGTTTCCCATTTTAACAGCTACAGTTCAAATCCTATAGGCCTGAATAGTGGCTTGTGGCCAATAAAGCTTTTTTTAGCTGAATACCAGTCTTGCGATGAAATCAGATTCTTATATTTGCTCAAACAATTAGGGGGGATTGATTAGAGTGAAAGCATACGAATTTCTTCTAAATTGCGAAATATTGCATTGAAGTCGAACGATCATGAGTAACGTGCAGGTTACAGCTGATTATTGTAATTTGCAATTCAGGCCATTGCATGTTATTATAAACAGTGAAAATAGCAAAGCATAGTAGGGTAGATTTCCAATGGCAAAGCTATTAAAAAAGTTTGTAGGACAATTCGTAAACAAATTTCTTGCTTCCGAGTATCAAAACAGGAAAAACAGGGAAGCATGGGGAAGCCTCCTAATTAACACTAGGAAGCTTTAAGCATGGTCTTATCTATCGTCCCGCCCTGCATTGCAACGCATTTCAACACAAGCACTGATCGCATTGATACTGCATAAAAATTAGCAGAGAAAAAATATTCCACCTTATTTGGTGTAAGGATGAAATCGCAAAGTAGTTGATCGAACTTTAACTTCTGTACCTATTAAGAGAGGAGATCATTGGTTAGAACATCACAAAAAGTGGGTACATTGATACAAACAGTTTGTAAACAAAAGTACAAATTGTTTACACTTCGTTTGCCTCACTAATTGCAACTTGGCTTACGAGAATCTTCACCGGAGTAATACAGACCAAGTACGTAAGAGCAAGATGACAAGCAAAAGTGAACAAGCCGATGAATCTTTGCAAAGCCTCTTTAAAACCTACAATAACTTAAATACATTCGATGGACGATTCCAACGGAAAATTTTACGCTTAGGTCAATAAGTCTTTAAAGTGATGCAAATCTTTCATAAATTCTCCAGCAAATATAATAAATACTTAAATAATTTAATAAATGCATAAATAAATGTGAATAAAACCAACGTAAGCATAGCATACAAATAAACACTACGAGCATAACTCTGTGCAAAAGAAGTATGTCAAGGGAACATGCAGCTATGAATTGAAACGCAACTAACAATGTTACTCATTTGATCCAAAAAAGGGGTTGAAATTCACTTTTGTACAATGAGGAAATGGCAGCCACCTTGAACCTTGCATACGTCGTGAGGTGGGTCACAGCTTCATGCTCCCTTATCATACATTCCTTCTGGCAAGATCGCATTTCACCGAAGTCAAGGAACATGCAAACTTCAAAGTTACATCAATAAATCCACCATGGCTAGGACTACACTGTTCATTGAGATGTTTCAAATGGTTGTCAAAAAGGCTAAGGGTTGCCTTGATGTTCTTGCCTTGCCTTGTCTGGGTTTAAGCAAGAGATTCTGGGACTTTTAAAGGGGTTAAGCACTGTAACATAGTAAGTGACGGGACTCCAATCTTACAATCCCTAGATTTGGAATGTTCGTGTCTTTAAGGATGAGAAATTAGCATGAAAGGCTGTATATCTGCGAAACAAGATGGCTTGTCACACAACACATGGTTTTCCAACTGGTGAAATAAGATCTTGCCATCTCCCTATTTTTACGCGTGGACAATAAAAATACTTTGACGAAACTCCCTTAATACATAAAATCATGGCGCCAAAAGGCGAAACATCTACCCGAATCCAACAAGTCACCGCATACAATCAAACTTTACAAAAACGAAACCCAAAGTTCAAAAATTCTATTTCGATCGTTGAGAAACAAGTGTTTAGCAAATAAGATCCCAATAAATATATTTAGTTAAAAGCAATAATGATCGAAATATATATGCAGTGAAAATGGCGTTTTATTAAGAGTAAGATGTGCCATAGGCACAAATAGGTTTGTCCATCAGTAGTGAAAGCAGGCGAATTTCAAGTGATTTTTTCTTTCTCAATCTCTACCTCAAAAGATAGGTACGACTATTGGTACATCTATTGGCTGCTGGGAACAAAGCGGGTATTCGATTCTCAAGAACCTGAATAAAGTTACAGGGGTGGTTATGTTCTTAAGAACTAGTTTAAAATTTCCAAAAAAGGGCTTTAATTCTTAAAACTTGATTTTCTTTTGGCATAAAACCAATTTCGGCAACATTGACTTATCAGGGTAACAAACCTATTCCTTGTACTATAGCTCGCAGTGCATTACACCGAAAGGCCAGGTTTGCTAATGCGGTTCGAATCACGTAAAGCAGTTGGCTTGGGAACGTGCTTTAAACTGCAGCCTTCACACTAATAATGAACGAGACTTAACCCTTTATCTACTACGTGAAAAGTTAGTTAATTATAGCGGACTTGTTAATGGCACGGCATTCAATTGCAATTCATTTCTTGCTACCAATTACTCCGGTTTCAAATCCGGCAAAGTCAAGCATGGAAGTTGGCCGATGTGCATAAGCATCGAGTGGGTACACCCCTTGCAAGCTTGCTGAAACTGTTTTGAAAGAAAATATCAATGCATCAGCTGTTTAAAATTTTCATTATTTCATTAAATTTATTTTGAAATACATATTTTACATGCAAATTAAGTTTACGATAACTTCAACTATAAACTGAAAATTTTGTTTTAAATCTCTTTTAAAGGTATATACCTAAGCACCTAGGCATAAGAAGATGGAGAGAAAGAAAGAAAGAAAGAAAGAAAGAAAGAAAGAAAGAAAGAAAGAAAGAAAGAAAGAAAGAAAGAAAGAAAGAAAGAAAGAAAGAAAGAAAGAAAGAAAGAAAGAAAGAAAGAAAGAAAGGAAGAGAGAAGGCGTCAAAACTGGTTAGGTAAAAATTTTACTTGGCAGCAAATATCAGTGTTTAATTGGTCTGTTAAATGTTAGTGTTACCACTAGGTCATAAGAGGGGGGCATTTCAGCAGCTGAAACACGAGAAATCCTCTCGATTTTTAATGCTTAGTTGAGTAAGATATTTTCACACGATCTTCATCTTTTATGTTTATGTAGATTGAAGTTTAAAGTTCAAACTGTTAGCAGATTTTCGTTAGACTACAAACTGACTTCAGCAACTAGCAACTTTCTGGAAATATTAATAGACATTTTATTGAAGTTAGTTAAGTCTGTCAACTTCTAGAAAAGTTATTATGTTGTTAAGAGCCAAGGGACTTTTTCTGCGAAATAAATGTTTATCTCAGCTGATAACTGTGAGACAAAAGTGACAAGCCAAATCTGGTGTACCCACTTCGATGACAGCACATTGAAACAAGATGCAGTCGAATACCGTCCTCGCATCAGTGTTAGCAAATACAAAAGCGTCAATCAGCTGAATTTAACTATAAGCATTACATTAGTATAGACATTGTTAGTGTTACAAAGGAGAACTTTAAATACTAAGTGAAGAAAATGAAATATGAAACATATATAATAACGATCAATAGACAATGCCTAGACATAAGACGCGACTGTAACAGCAAGCAAGGAGGAAATTAGATTGGGACGGATAACACTCGTGGGGTATCTGAAGAGTAGTCAACAAGTAACAGGCATTTATCCTTGGCAAGATAAACTGATCACCATTTAAAAAATGTAATCAATATCTGCTTAGTATTTGCATGTTTTCTTATGAGCTGTGGACCAATCGCGTCTTATTCAACTCAAGAACTTTTTACCAAAAAATAGGAAATAGTCGAATGAAAATTAAATTAACTTATATGAGAAGAAATAATTTAATCTGTGATGCAATTTAAGTAAGAAAAAGATTACGCAAAACATGGAAATGCTTCCCTTGAAATTTGTTTCAAATTCCAAAGCAACAATAGTTATAAAGATGTTGTCTGGACTTGGAACTTTTTAGACAAAACGGACTCAAACAAAATGCGAAATCAAAATAATGGGTACTGATGTAATGTTACAAGAGAAGCAATTTTCATTAAGGTTAATCGAAAGACAGTTGCTTTAAAGCAAAAATTTGTTGGAAAACGAACATAAGAAGCATTAAATTATAATAAATCTTTCTAACCATAAAATCACGTACTAAATATTTTATACAGATTCAAACACAGCAAAATCAAAAATGTATACGAAAAACTTAAGCAAAAGGACAAAGGACTTAACAGGTTCAACGCTGAAATTCCCCAAAAATTCGAATGTGTTAACATTCCTTAGTATGTCAATATTTCAGCAAGAAACGATGTGAATGGGTCACAAAATGCCTATACAAGCAGCGAAGATTAAAAACTAATAAAAATTGATTTGTTCCTTTTTGAGGTCAAAACAGTTCGTGTCATTGTCGATGACAAAACGGCAAAAACATGACAACTCCTTGGTAGATGGTGGCGCCAACCTGTTTAGAGTGACAACTGGGGCGAATGTGAGAACTGGTTCATAATGTTCATATCACATAGTTGGTATGAAAGAATGTCAAGCTCACCTGCAGTCCGAATCGGGTAGCTTGGTATCATTGGAGGTAACGGGCTGCTTAATATGCCATTTTGAACTGAAAGAGCAGACAATACCATTAACAATTTTCTATCTTACATAATTTCTCACATGGTCACAGCAATTTAATTTCAGTGAGTTAAGAAAAAGAGGAAATGCTTCTCAGCAAAAACTTCCCTTCCACTGAGAAATCTCGATTAACTTCTATGGACAAAAGGTGTGATCTGATAGTTATCATTCAATGCTTGATATTCTGAGTTTTTATGTAAGAGTATTCCCAATAAAGGCATGAATAAAATAAGCTTCCACTTAAAAGAGCAATTCACATACCTTGCCTTAGACCAGAAGGTGACGGTGGAAAGCTAGAATGTCCTGTCACTGATACACTGGTCGGTACCTCGGGTCGCAGAGTACCATTGAGTATAGCCAAGTCTTTCAACTGTTTCCTCTTTATTTCATCCTCGCCATCTTCCTACAAACGAACAAGGACAGATGAGTCATTTCCATCAGTGATTTTGGAGGGTCGATAAGACATTGAAAACCCATTATTACTGAATGAGTGACCCAGAAAGAATTAGAATTATGGCAAACTTGACTACTGCTGATCGACAATAACTAAATCATTTGATCGTTGATTGAATGATTGTAGAATTGAAATTTGCTAAATATGTGATAGCTGCATCAGATAATAGAACTGTACTGTTTCCACATTAAGGATTGCTAAAACAGCACATAGGAGCTTCCAAATAAACTGACAGCTACTCACAGGTGGTGTCATCAGTATTTTCATTTCTTCAACAGCCTTTGATAGCCGTAGCCTTGCTCTGTCCTCGGTATCCTCAACCATAAGTAGGACATGCAGATCCTCATCTAAATGCTCATAATTCGGTTGTCCTCGCTTTTCTTCTTCCTATAGTGTGTTAAAAAAATTGCCTAGATCTTCAAGCCTCGTTTTGAAGAAATCTTAACAAGGGTGACAGACTTCCGAATGTTAAAGCTTACAAAGATGATCGCCCTACCAAATATACAAACAAAATAAAAAAAACCCTTAAGACCTTAAGGTAAATTGAAGTGTAGGTCAACACATCAAGCTTTTCGATGTTTTGATGACTCATGTTCCAATGTTGTGGAACCATGCTGGTCAGAATGCCTTTTAATGGAAGAATATTTCAATCGGTTTTCCAACAAGACTGTTTGTATAAATGATGGCGAAGAAAACGATTTGAGTTTATGAATTTTCCAGTTGTTAGGGGTTTGAGCATATTGAGAAAGTCTCGAGTTATTGCGAATTCGAGTTGTCAAGGATTTGGTTTCATTAGCAACGTGGCCAATCAGCTGAGCAGACCTCCTTTTGTTCGAAAGTTAATGAAAGGTCTCTTAATGCAGTGCTATGCCATTTTAAGGCAGACAAAATACTTTAAATGGAAAAGAGGGCAGAGATCAGCCCAAATTCGTAACTTTGGGAGAGCACTGGTGACGACGATCGTCCGCGAAAATGATAGGGCCTCTCATAAAAATATAAAAAAATACGACTTCACACTTCAAGGACAATACATCTTTGAATAAATCAAGAGAAAGATTAACCAGCTTTGCAGCGAATCAAAAGAGAATGTAGAGAAAGGAAATTTACCATCTTCTTATCTTTCATTGATCCTCTGCCACGTACAAGGATTTTGCATCCCGTTTCAGTTTCCACTTGTCTTAGGGTGAGGCCCCTTGGGCCAATAATGCGTCCAACAAAATTGAACTGCAAAACAAGCAGGCATTGGGAATATAGAGCAACAAAAAGATAGATACACTTGCATCACAGAAATTCAAAGGTCAGGGAAATCTTCAAGAGGTGGGGATTGCACATATATGTATCACCATAGGCAGAGAGTGTAAAGGACAAGGCTCATGGCCTTCTTTTGAAGAAAAACGGGGGGCCTTGTTGCTTACATAAAACTTTGGGTTCTATCATTAGATGTGTTATCTAAGACAGGCGGGTTGCATTATGACTGTTGTCACTTCCCAATTGTCGATAATCATTGACACTATCCACATAAAGGGTTATGGCAAAAGATATCCACTTTACAATTGTCAGACTTTCTGTCTCACCCTTGTCAAAACTGAACTCTACACCCTTGATTGCAATCAAATTGTGCATAACATAGCAGATAGGCAATCAACAAACCAATGAATCAGCAGTGAAACATTTGCAACAACAGAAAGTGAATAGAAAAGAATAAATTTTGTCAATTTCTGCTGTATCAATGAGGAAGAAAAATTACATCATGGTGCTACCTTTGGATACTCTTTCACTGGTGCATATATTTTTTCAGTGAGCTTGACAATTGCTCCATTTTGTGCAGGAAGTGACAGCAGGAAGTTGGATGGGCTGAATAAATCATGTCTCACTCTGTTTATCTCTGAAAAAAGAATGAATAATATACTAAATAAAAAATATTGCAAAAACATGACATTAACTATGAAGTGGAGAACAGATAGACAGTGAAACCTTGGGAGCAGCTGCTTTTCCCTTTGCAGCTACTGCAGCAGCAATTGAAAGACAGGAGGGATAACAACATGTCAAGTCAAAACAGGAGCAAACATTTAATTAAAAGGAACCTAATGGGATCTTTTTAGATAACATATCACAACTAGTTAAATATCTAACTAATAATTAGGGGTCATGCTTAACAGATTCTTGCCAAAACATTGAAAAAATGTTTAGGGCCATGATTTGTTTTGAAAAGTTGGGATTTCAGCCTTCTAATCACCCTATGCATATGGGCATGAGTATGTCTGTGCTTTAAAACAAGAAAAACCAGATAAGTAAAATATATTGAAGGCTCAAAATATTGTTTGGTATCGTAAAAATTTTAAGCAAACACTGTTGTTATGATGAATGTGGTTTAAATATCAATGCTACTAGGCATTAGTAAATAGGCCATTTAACAGTGTAAATACCGTTTTAGTCAAACACTACATAGAGAAGTGATGGAAAGTCACAAATAGTAAGTTGTAGGATATTGAACCACTAAAAACAGCATATCAAGACAAAAATACTTAATATCTAACTTATTTTAAGTTAGCACATGCTGATCATTTTCATGAAAAGTGGCCTACAATATTTTAAAAGTACTCACATGACCTCCCTCCCACAAGCTGGCTCCAGGTAAAGATAACTTAATGAATGATTATGAATATTGATAAAAAAGAATGAATAAATACATTTCAGACTTCTCATAACTTTGAAAAGACTTAAATTCTATTTCATTTGCAGTCATCATAGAAGTTCAAATGTTTCCCTTGGTTGTAAATTTAACCTGTTGGCAAGTTGGGGTGAAGTATTTGCAAGCAGTGGTAAGGTGTTTATCAGATGCTTCTTACCAAATAAGAAGGCCTGTATATGACTCAGGATTTTGTAGTAGCATCTGAGGCTCATTTTGAATCATTGTTAAAATTTCAAGCACTTTATAAACTTTTGAAAACTAGAGATGCTGAGCAAAGAACTAAGTATGGTAGACCAAACATTATTTCTTCTCAAGAAAAGCTACAGTGATGACTAGAAACTGGGTGGGGATATGAGCTCTTTATTGTCACTGTCAGCTCCCCAAGACTTCTTGAAAAGCAAATATCATAAAAATATCAGAAATTGTTAATCTAGGTACAGCTGGTGAGACCTGGGGCTTTGCAACTGCAAGCAAACAGCAGAAAATTGATCACACAGTTCAAACTAATTGACAAGCAAACACAGAAGATGCTGACTTGAATCAACATTTTACCCAAAACATTAAAACAGATAATAAGTTTAACAATCTATCCTGCACTGAAGAAGGTAACCAAATGAAAATTAATACACATGTCAGAAAAAATAATGACAAAGATAAAATATATAGAGATAAGAAAAATATATTCTCAGACAAGGTGGAAGAAGATCATCTAAGCCTTTTGAGAAGTCACACACAAAACATCAGAAAAACATTTTGAGAAATCCAGAAAAAAATTTGTTGATAAAAAAATTAAAAAATACAGGTAATTTTGCTTTATATGAAGAAGCAAAGTTTACTTCAATAATGACTTTATGGGATCATGGTTTCGAAATGAGACTTTTATTTTTTAATATACAAACAACAGAAATTATGGAAAGTAGATTTCATGGAAATTATGACCCTATTTTGTACATAAAATGTACAAGATGATTCAAAACCTCTGAAAATACCAGTTCTATGCAAGATTTCACCTGAATAAGTGAGGTTAAAATCTCCCAAAATTCTTACAGAGAAAGCACAAAGAAAATCTCTATCTGAGCACCAAATCTATTGAGTTGAATGTTTCTGAGCACCAGAAGAGAAGAAAGAAAAACAAGCATGGGAAAGTGAACCTGCTCTAAGCCTTCAGTCTTATACCAAAACTATTTCAAGCCTGGCTGGATACTACAGAAATACCTGCTTAACCAAAAACCACCCTGCTTGCATTTCAATAGAAGTAGCTATTGACAACAGGGTTATTTGTGAGTCATTGAATATTTCTGTCTTCAAATAAAATCCGATTAGAAAATTTCATAGGTAAACAGAAGGTAAAAGCAACAAATAATAAAAATGATGAGAGATGAGCATGCCACACAGCTGCTGAATTTTGAGATATGTTGTTTATTAGTGTCAGAGACCAGAAAGAAAATCTGATGAAAATTAAAATAAAATATTTATCATCACTGGCAATCTATGTTTTCATTATCACTTGTTCACATCTAGTTTTAGAACAACTGCAAAGACATTTAGGTCTTGTCATTTAATCTTTATGTTTATTTAGCTAACGAAAAATGCAGTTGAGTTATTTTAGCATACTTTCACCAAGCCTTGACTTGAAAAATAATTTGAAAAGCAAACAACATAGTTTTGAAGAATAACCATTTAGACAAGCACAGGAAATGCTTTGGTAGAACATAAATATTTGGAAACCAGAAACTAGTGCTGCTTTATCCTCGGTTTGTAAACAAAAGGCAATTGATGCGTGAAGGAAACACCATGAACAAAAATTAGCAAACAGCAAAAGATCAGTGACAGTGTAATTGTTCCTTTGTTCATACACACACGTGTAGCAGGTGTTGAAGCCAAGTTTAAGTACCATAACAAGAACAGGAACTGCATGCGAGTGTAGCAATGCTTGTAATTTTGTTTGCAAACATAGTCTTAATTCACTTGACATTTCACAAACACAAAAATAGCCCAAGCTCGTCGTCCCCTCTCTTCCGTATTCATTGAACGGCCTCCAAAACGGGTAGGATGTTTGTCTTGAAAGATCTACTTGACAAGGGAAGATTTCTTTGATAAGGGATTTCCTTTTGCGTTGTAGACAATAACACAGATAAAGCGGCTAATTCGAGGAAATTCGAGCAGTGATTTCTCATTCCAAACAGATATAATTACTAAGCTCACGAAGTACCGAGCTACCATAAAACACTCTTTTAGAATGATGATGCAGATTTTTAGAGTATATCAAGAAATCAATTAAATGACACTATCTCCACCTGACTAACTCAGAGATACACAAAAAGTCTAAACATAAATATTAGTAAACAACATGGTAACAAAATCATGACAAGATCAATGTTTTGCACTTGCATTAGCCATAAATAGAATAAAATACATGGTAGTTCTATACATATGCACATAAAACAGCGTTTAGTCTGGAAATTTAGAATTAACAAGAAAATGCTTCAAAAATAAGTTTCATTCACATGCAACATATAATCTGGCAAGGCCTAAAGGTCATCCCATATTTACAAATAAACCTGGCCAGAAAGTCAGCTTGTAGTGGAGGAAAAATATGAGCAACAGGAATAGAGGTTTCAGACTACAAAAAGTTTTCTAAAGTTTTTCAAGATATTCATACCTTCATCGAGCAGTCTTTCGGAGTGTAGAAAAATCTTTGGCATTTTTGTGATTGTGGTCTTATCTTGTAATAGCTGATTGAGGTATTCTGAGGCCGCCATATCATTGGTCACCATTTGTGCAATTAGCTGTAGTCAGTCGATTATTCTGGTTAGCAAATCTAGAAATTAGAAAGGGGAAAGAATCAACCCCGGTGCTTGCTACCTGCTTTATAGCATTTAAACTATGACACTACTACCTGAGCTGAGGGTTTTGACATGCTATGTTCACGTGATAGCAGGGTTCGATTTCACGCATTAGCAAATGTAAACAAAAGGACATGCGTATAATGACTGTCACGTGATAAGGTAAAACAATGGTGAATCGCCTCATGTTACTATTGACAGCGACGTTGTGAACATCAACCGGTAACAAAAGGTTGATATTGACATTAGTCGCTACAATTCGCAATTGTCCCGCCATGAAGCCCAGCAAGATATTGAGTTTTACAACTGGGGAAGGCGCTGATGTTACACCACGATTTTCCGCAACACACAGTACTACAATCTTGAATAATTCTCCCTTTTGCAACATGATAAATGTTTATTCAAAAATTCTGTGGGCATTTTGCGAATTTTATGTTTTATCTAAGATCTTGCTATAGCATCTCTGGAGCTTGATATCGCAGTTAGTATGATGGTAGAACAAAAGTTTCCCAGGATATTTTTTTGGGATGTTCCGCTTTCTCCACAATACACGTCTTTTATAAATAAGAAAGGTAGCGAAAAGGGCGAAAAGAATCTACAACATTTCAATATGAGCATCAAAATATTAAAAGGCTAGCAAGATCTATCAACCTTTCCTGTGGGGTATATGAATGTTATGGTAGCTGTTACCTTTGGGGCAACCTAGTATGGCCTAGTTGCAACATGATGCAGGACACTCACTCTTCTAGCCAACGGCAATTCTCACTGCACTTCCTTGAGACAGGATGACACCCTCTTGATATTTTGGAACCCCCTGTTGTTTATGCTAGGTGATCCTAGCCCCCCGACAAAGAACAACCGTGCCAGTTTTCATTGAAGTGAACAGCACCCTTTTAGAAAAGCTTTGCAAGGAGACAAAATTATGTTTTCGTTGTATATTCACTGAAATTCCAAACAACCTTTTCA
This sequence comes from Rhopilema esculentum, assembly GCF_013076305.1. Next base: position 10,562,621 of record NW_027019328.1, on the reverse strand, counting down.
CAAATATTTAGCAAGCATGTCTTTAAAACATAAAGCCGTTTAAGCGAATAGCTAGATTTACTAATTTTGCGCCACATCAAATGAAGGGATATTTTAAATAATCTTAGAACGCTTTCAAATAGATTGTGATGAAAATAAAGGGCAATGGAAGACAAATTTAGGAATGAAAAATATTTGTTTGGGTCTATAGGTGGGACATTCACCAGAAGAATATCACAAGAGGTGCAGTAACATTGGGCCCGCCATGCAGCAATCATTGAGTGTTGTGTTTCTAGCACCAATCAAAATAATTTTGGGGTGTTCTCCCGAATGAAATTTAGACTGCAAAAATATACGTATTTCAAGGGCTTAATAAAGCAATGAGATGGAGTAAAATGCGATTAAAATTTAATTTAACAAAAACATAACAATTCTCAAAATCTATCGAAAGGTGTGTTTTGGTCATATGTAATCAAGAACAATATTGAGCAAAGTCTTTAACTGAAATGAGAATTTTCTGGTCTTAGGTTTCACACACCTATAGCCAGCTGATGTTTAGCCAATCGAATGCCCCCCTTGAAAGGACAAGCTCAAACAATACTAATTGTTCATGCTACTTAATGAACTATTGAAAGTGACTAGTGCAGTTATATTTCTTTTATCAAGCATCCATTTTCATTGTCATTTAAAAATCTCGTGCATATTACTTTAAAATTTGATTTTGTTATTATTACTTTCGTGTTATTATCTTGGCATGTTTAATCTCATAATTTGATACGGCTAAACCCACTTGCTTTTAATAATTTAAAAGATAAGGTCGATCCGGTTTAACGTTACAGAGGCACTATCTTTGATTATTTGAGCTTAATGCTCTTTATTTATGCCAGAAATAGGACAGCTTTTGCGCTACCAACAAAACTTTCTTTTTCAATTCACCTGCAAAAGGCTATTGTTGGCAGACGAAGTGGAAGCAACTTTTTGCATTTAGCATTGCCAACAATTATCTATAAACTCATTTATAAGAATATTGTTTGTAAGAATATTCAGGCTTAGAACCATGCCATTTTCTAGAATATTGCGAGAATATTACTCAGCTTCAACTCGCATTTTCTGTCCCATTTTCCAGCAATTGCCCTGTTTGCGAAATCATTAACGAGGAATCACAGAACCGATTTATCTCGCTTTTCAGAAAACGTGGTTTTTATTCAACAGCGGGCGATGCTCCTCTGAAGCCATATCAGATTTTGAAAAAAATACGAGTACTTAAAGAATATATTCTTGTTCCAAATGAAAATTTCGTAAGAATATCGAGGCTGGAAAAAATTCATAATACTCTTATAGAAAAGAAGTGTATTTTGCTTGATGTTAAAGGACTTTTTATTAAGCAACTGTTAAAAAATTTAACAACACATGGGTTTTTTTAATAGGCAAGGCAGATTTCATTTACTAGTGAAGGATTTGCATTCATCTTCAGTTGAAATTGCTCCTACTCTTACAATTGGATTCCTTTACATCTACAATATGCTAAAATGAGCAATATTACGTACTTTAGTCCGCAATTATTGCTTATCTATTCTTATCTCTATACGTTAGAACAGGCGTCAAGGTTCTAACAACGATAATGTAACGTGACTTACCTGAGTGTCACAGCATTTTGAAAGTAACAATTAAGAAGCTGAAGTAAGAAAGGTATAAGAAATTCTATGGAAAAGATAGAAATGTTTTGGTTGTGAAATGATCAAAACAAAATGTGTATACATACCAGGTGATGATTGATTTGCTGTTCTACGTCCAGTTGCACAATAAAGACTAATTTGTATCTAAAACAAGTGCTACTCAGATCAGCAAGAGTGCTGCATTAAAAAAACAAATTAAGCTGATATGATATTGTTGACAATTTTTGTTTCATGGTGATCATGCTATTTTTCGACAGTTTAAACATGCAGATGCTGTGGTGAACAAACTGGGTCTGCAACCAATAAACTTGTTCTTCAAAGACCTCTTGTGAAGACGCGGGCGTTATTTCAGATTCAAGGTCTCGTTAGATTGCAGTCGTTAAATTGAATACTTGCCAGCAGAATAAGGCAACAAGCTCCTCAGTCATTGTTTAGACATCACGTCCTGCGAGTTTTATACTGATCGATAACAGACAAGTGAGCGTGGTCTTTACAACTAAGTGGATTGTTATAGAGATCATAAATCTAGCTAGGGTCAATGATTATAAAATTTTTTAGAAATAGAGAGGCTTCGAAAATAGTCAAATTTCAGGAAAGAAATGGGGACATAGAATGGAACTTGATTTCTTTTCATATTAATGCATGTCCTTGGAAGCGCTTTAACATACATCGGATTCTAGAAGAATTTTTGAAAAAAAAATTCATCTCGACGATCGTTTGAATACAAGTAAAGAGAAATTTGAAACAAAGTCCACTTTTTAAGGTAAAGAATCTACTTACTGCCTTGAAAAATAAATAAATCTATCTATCTGAAATAAGTTCAAAGGTTTAATGAGCCGATGAATGGCATTTTCCCTAGTTCAAGCAACTCAGTTTTCGATCCTTTAGTTTTCCTGTTTAGGTCATTTTATGTTTATTCAACCCAACTGAAAATCTGAATAGCCATCAGACGAAACCAGGGAAGAGGTCTACAAAAGTAAACAAGGGTTTTATTAGTAATATCTTGGTAATACCTATAAAGCTACGTCTACCCAGCCCTGTTTGAGTGAACATCCTTTATCAAATTAAACCTTTTTAGTTAAAAGTTTTACAAAATGCACTTTTTCATTTAAGCATTTTTCATTATTGTGCATTGACGGCTAAGAAAGTAAACATTGTATTAAGAATGCGTGCTAAAGATTACCAAAAGAATTTACTGGCTTTTGGGAGTGACTGTGACTTTCGACTGTCAAACTAACGCGTGTCCTGAGATTAGGAATACTACAGTACTCTTGTAGTTCTTCTTCTAAGATCTATTTAGTTCGAAATTTAAGCTACTGTACTGAACAAGCGTAAAGAAACGTGGGGTTGAATTATTGAATCAGTTTATGTTTGCCAAAATCTTTGAGGGAGTGCACCCTGTAAAGCAATCTTTGTCATTGATAGAGATATGTGTTGTATCAAATCTTTGCTAAGTGAGAAGCAAACAATTTTTTAGAACATGAATCGTTTACCAACCAGAAAAGATGCACAAGTTGAGCATTTATCGAGCAATCCGACCTGTGCTTTTGCTCTCGATTCAACAGCTGAACAGAATGAAATCAAGACAGATGGTTTTAACCTAAAGGCTAGCAGTATTTGCATCCAACGAGTCATGAAATGAACGTCTTAATCCCAAATCCTTACTTGTCTTACAAGCCAGTCGACTTGACGTCGATTTCATCATGATAGGTTTTCAAAGCAGTGGAAAATGAAATAAATTCAAGAAGAATGCCCTGATTAAAATCTTCCTTGCAGCTAGCTACTTTACGATCAGCTAGCGACATATATTGGCTACAAAGTTTCCTGTGATGCTAATGCTTGATGGAATTTGAATTTGAGAATATGAACCAGATCATTCTTGACTGGGTACAACTGCACATGGGCCCTATGCCTAATGAAAAAGCAATTCTTGCTTGAAATGCATCATCTAAGTACCCGAATATTTGCTGTCGTTACGAATCGCCGGTGAGACACAAAACGCGGGAGGGGTTCAGCACCTTTAAAATTTGTTAATTAGAGTTTATGCACTTCAGGAGTCAATTTTGGCCTTTTTGGCTCACTATGGAACTTTGTCACAACGAGACTCTTCAATTTTAGTCTAACTTGTATCTTGGTTAGAATAACTTTAGTATGAAATGTCAATCTATGGCACAATCAAGTGGTATCTGTATAATTAAAATGCGAATCTGAGATCAGCATTGTGCTTGTATCTTCGCAGACCACATTTGTGTTAAAATGAAGCGTAGAAACAACAGAGAGAAAAGAGCGTTAAAGAAACTTACCAGTCTGTAATGACGAGCTGAAGAAGTGCTAGACAGGTGCTTTGCTCTTTTTAATGTCAAGAGTAAGATTAGCATATTTGTCAGAGGTCATCTGCTCGAACTGTGATTTGTGGAAGCAGTGCGCAAGATCTGTCGCGTGATCACGCTCTGTTTCTTAGGACACTTTCCACTTCTTCACTCAAATAAGTATAGCTTATTGTTTACAAACTGCATACTGGGACCCATTTTAACAGCAGAGTTCTTCACTGGAACTTGTTTCCAATAATGGAACAAAAAGAAAATTCAAGTCAGAAGGTTGATGCAAGGAAGCCACCTGACAGAACATACGAGCACTGCACCAAAATTCCTTAAGACATCAAAAGGTACGAGCATTGTTCATATATTATTCATTTCCTTTCCCTAACACAACTACTGCAGCTCCCCTCCCTTCACTACAATATAGACCGCCTAGACAGAAACCATGCACGCTCCATACAAAACATAAAGTGATACATCATTTTATACTTTAACTGTCTTTAAAGCTCTGAATACGTTAGCTTGTCAATTGTTATAGAATTTCTTTACGCAGAAATAATTTAACAATTGCCCAAGAAATATAAAATTTGGATATAATTGCTTGCTTTCAAGGTACTCAGACATGGAATTATTTCGCAGTTGATGAGTACTTGACCATCACTTCTTGCACGTTCCTTTAACTAACATCATAATGCGTTTTGTATGTTATATACTATAAAATTAGGACAAAGTCACGTCAAAGCAAAAGATCCACGCAAAACAAAAGAAACAGCCCACGATAAACTAATGTTTCGCTGCATACTGGCTGAGTTTGCAGCGACGCAAACTGAAAGATTTATAATGTCTACTGGGCGATTTCGCTACAACATGTAGAGCTAATAATACATGCACACGAAAAAGAACAAAAACAAATGAAAAAAGCTTTAAAGGTTGCTAGTATTTAGCTGACTCCATTTTTGCGCAATTTATCTTATAATGTTGGGCCATGCACAGTCTAATTCAACTACACATCCATTCTAGCAAACGATGTATAAGTAAAAATGTAGTTATTTAAAAGAATAGAACTAAATAAGTGCAGGTAATAAGGAAAATTTTCGCCGATAAGTTAAACAGCATTGATCTCTTCAAACCATCTCTCCTCCAGAACAACTACAACAAGATTCTAATAAACTAAACATAATGTAGCTCAAGGTCGCCACTTTATGTTGGAGACTCCTTGAAACTGCCTTTGCAGTTGATTTCCATCGGCCCATTCTGAGTTCAAGTAGGCGTCCTCTTCATTTTGCTCCAGTTTCTGAAAAAAATGTAGAACTATTAATTTGCTATTGTACAATAATGGTGCTGTTATATAAGCAGGTTATAAACAGACAAGAACAAAATCTTACATAAACCTCGTCTTCGTGAATCATGTCACATTGCCAATATGGACGGACGGAATTCAAAGCCACCTCTTTTCAATTTTCATAGCCTATAAATTAATTTGTCTTTCGCAGTGCCCCAATGAATTTGATTATACAATACTCAATTAAAAAAAGTAAAAATACAACTTTGTAAGATTCAAATCTTGTTGCGAGTACCGAGCACGAAAACTGACTAGAGTTGCTTATGATGAAGTTTATTCACTTTGGAACATGGGATGCGGAAAAGAAGAAGAAAAAAGATAAGGGATAAGAAGGAATTGAAAAAGAAAAAGAAAAAAGGGAAGAAGAAGAGAATTATGAAAAAAGAAGAAAAATAAGAAAGGTAGAAAGAAGACAATAGTAAAGGAAAGAAGTAAAGGAAGAAGAAGTAGAAAAAAAAGAAAAGGAACAAGAACAAAGAATTCGGGAAATTGAAATATATACCAATTAATAATAAAAAACAGATGTACCAAATAACAAACGAAGTAAGATGTACCAAATAAGAAACAAAGTGAGATGTACCAAATAACAAACGAAGTAAGATGTACCAAATAACAAACAAAGTAAGATGTACCAAATAACAAACGAAGTAAGATGTACCAAACAACAAACGAAGTAAGATGTACCAAATAACAAACGAAGTAAGATGTACCAAATAAAGAACAAAGTAAGATGTACCAAATAACAAACAAAGTAAGATGTACCAAATAACAAAGAAAAAAAGATGTACCAAATAACAAACAAAGTAAGATTTACCCAACAAGATGTGCCGTTCCTGATACCATCAGAAAGGAACTGATATGGATACGGCGCAGCTCTTCGAGGACAGTTGTATCAATGCAGCGAAACAGGCAGAACAGTAGAGATGTTCATCGGGTGCTAAGTATGACCCTTACCAACACAAAAAGTAACATAGCAAGCAAGCAAAAAGGGTTTTCATTTGATTGTTAAAATTAAGATATTCGAAATAGTATAAATTCTAGCAGCCTATCTTTGCAAAAAATAGATTGGTTTTCTAATATTACTTATTGTGACTATCCTGTAAGACCCCTATATGTAAATCTTTGCTCTTTCAATGGCTGTTTACAATGCTTTCACTTTCCGTGCATAGTGACTAAAGTTTTCCTAAGACTTTTTTGTGTGTGGCATTTCGTTATTTTTAGACCGTATGCAAAGCAAATTAATGCTTCAAACTGATGCTTTAGTTCGACTTTCTTAGTTCCTTTTCTGCTATCTGAATATAATTGTTGTCATCCCGAGTTTCGAATCTGCAATGAATACAATGCTGCGCAGCATCAAATCTGGAAATGCAACCATGCAATAGTGTACTGTCTCTTCTTTTGACAAAGTGAACCTTTCCCCAGTTCCGGAATTCAATCGAAACAGCAGAACACTGATACACTGAGGTACTTTTCGTCTTTGCCTATAAATGCCACACAATGAACGAAATGGTAACAAAAATTCATATCAGATGCTTATCAAAGGTAACGGGAGAGGGAAAATAATACCCTTGATTTGTTATGAGCAGCTGCACGGCGTATTTTGAGATTGCTTTGATTGAACAAATCTCGCTCGTCTTGGTTGAGCCCTCTAGTCCTACTTCCAAAAAAACTTCACGTGAACAAACTGCGGAAATGTGTACGCGAGCGAAATAGGTTGGAGTGAAGGTCGGCCTTTATTTGGATAGTCGAAAAGAGAAAATAGACTCTTTCTGTCTACACTGGTCGGAATCTTTTGTTTTAGTGTAGGCCTATTCCAAGCACCTAAATGAAAAAAAAAACGATTTTGCTTGGCAGATGATTTGAAATTGTTGTCACTATACTTTAAATGCACTTTGAGTTTTGGTGTAAGTGTTAGCATATGAAAAGATCTGATTTTCCAAATATGGTGTGGTTGTTCTATTTTCCGAACCCTTTTTGCCTGCTGCTCACGAGAACATGCTGGTTTGCTCTATCAACCAATTGCTAGCCACGGATTTCTACATACCATGCTTCATACGGGTACTAAAAATTGGCCACCAAGAGCGAAGAAACCTGCTTCAACATGACATGTTTCTACTTTCCGAGCTATTAAAAAGTCGACTTGATTATAAAAAGAAAGAAGCAGGAAATTACAAGAATATTCATGATAGAATATTAGGAATTTTGGTTAGCCGCGGCAGCTTACCTTCATATCTTCCTGCTTGCGATAATAGTAGGCCATCATTTTCTTCTGCTCCTCCTCACTGACAACAGGCTCGCGGCCGGGGGCCCCTTGCCCCTTCTATAAAAATCCAATAGGCGACTGATTAGCAATAGGCCGTTAAAACAGGACGCAATCTCTTAAGGAAATAGGGGACCGCAAAACTTCCTGACCTGCCTTTTTAGCAGGCCCTCTGTCTGTGAGCATTTTAGCAAATTTATTATTTGTTACAGACACAGAGTTAAGTTACATAAAGGGAATAGGCTTTTTCAAAATTACCTTTTGTTTCGAGGGAGGTTGGTACACCTTTAAATTTAGTACTACACATAATAGCTCAGTACCTTGTACCTCGACGAGCCAGTGCAAGCAGTAAAATGTCATTAAGAGAGTGCTTCTGTATGACTAACTCTAGCCCTTTATACGAAACCTTGTAAACAGGGAACCTTCAAGTCTGATAAAATGACATGTATGTTAAACAGCTTGCTATCGTTGTTCAGCTTCTCATTCCAAGTACAGTATTTTCTTTTGTATTTCCACCCTCTCTAATAATCCTACCTCTCCAATAATCACACATGCGGGTTTGATGAAAGAAAGGAACCAATACATTGTAAATTTGCTTCGAGCTTTGAATGATTTTGGAACATTCAGGGTAGTGTATTTTCGTTTTTATTTTATAACAGCAAGGGTGAATAATGTTGCAGCCAATCAACGTCAACTTTCCAACCAACTTTCGTCAATTTACATGCAATGTTTCCACATCAACATACGGAGGGACAGGTTGAAAGTTCAAGCCCACTTTCAAAAGCACGTAGAAAAATTAACCCCCGCCTCCCTGATAATCCTGCCTCCGTGATAATCCCGCCTCCCTGATAATCCCGCCTCCCTGACAATCCCGCCTCTCTAATAATTCCGCATAGAATAAGAAGGTTTAATCAATAAACCCGCGGCGGGATAACAAATAAAATTCAGTATCAATCTAGTGCTTACAACGATCTGCTTTTCAATTTTTCAAACCACACCAAAAAGACCCCATGGGTTCTCTGGACATTACCAAAACATATCAACGAAATAAACAATTTATCGTTCAATTATCATACTTTTTGTAACTTGACAACAATTTTAGTCTTTTCGTTTTTTCCAATGTAGTCTCCAAGGGATTTTGACCTGAGGAGCTCCTTCCCAGCCCACCAAAGTTCCACAGTGGTCTCTTCTAGCACCTGCGCAGCAGCCTGTCAAGGAACAAACCCACATGAAGGCCTGAAACTTTATATCATTCGTTACAAAGTTCACATGAGAATAAACTGGCAACATCATCCAGAGCTAATCTTGGCTTAGTAAATCTTGTTATAATTTTTAGATATAAATATCGGTGCCCATCAAATTTGAAACAACCAATGAAACACGAATTCTCGATCACCATTCGAAAAGATGGTTGCCAGATCTGTCACATCTGATACTAAAGCCTGGTTTCCATATAGCTATCATGCGTCGACATCGCCAATGACACCCTGCAGCAAACTCGAATAATCGGCGACACCCTGGGATGCACAAACCCAGGCCTCCTAGGGAGCCTTTATCAAAATGGTAAAATTCGTAGCGTTTTTTGCTGCGAATACAATATGAAATGGATGTTGAAATGGATGAGGGGGTCTAGAAAGAGTGGGGAAGGGGCTAAAACCGAATAAGAAAGAGGCCTGGCTGGTGATTCATTTCTTAAAGTTTTGCATTTTCTCTTCTTATAACCTATATTCGAAGAAAGTTAGACGAAAACCGCTTTTCAAAACGAAAACATAGATTCTGGGTTAGGGTAATTTATCGTCAACGCCCAAGTATTTGGCCAGTTCCGCACATTATTTCATGAACTGAAGCTGCACAAACGAAAACACTTTTACAGGTGGGTAGGTTTTGGCCTTTGTACTCCCAAAGATTTTCATTTCATCAAATTTTCATTTACTCTTATTTACACACGATATCCATTCAGTAAAAAGAAAAATTATGATATACGAGAAAAAATTACATTACAATTAAAATTTGTTAAGGCTACTCAGAGATTGAAAATATAAATTGTCTGATCTTCCATGGATTCGTGTCGAGGTCATTTCTGTTAGCTCAAAGGTGAAACCTTAGTTCTTTTTTAAATCGTACGATGGAATCGATATCTCTAATGGTAGTGGGATTTAATTCCAAGCGGCTTTCAACTAGTGCTTGATATACATTGAGCAACTGGGATTGCAGTAAGACATTTTCCAGTCTTTAAACAAAGCTAAGCTACCAGCTACTTTCCCTTCGACTTATTTGTACTGTTCATCCAACACAACTTATCACAAGTCCACCGCAAGTCCAAGGTATTTCGTTTTATGAACCTGTTTTTTCAATAACTATCCAAATAGAAGGTGGAAGCTCAGACAATTCGCTCTGCCTACGAGGATGGTCAATAACCGTGAATGGTTTTCCCAGGTTTTATACTCAATTTATCTATTCTCATACACTCGGAAATGTTTTCTAATTCAGCCTGGAAGTTTTGTATTACGTTTCCAAGCTCATTCTACGAGAGTAAAACTTCTGTTTCATCTGTGTCATTAGTTTCGAAGTCATTAAGGTACAATATGAAGAGCAATAGGCCTAGACAGGATCTCTGTGACACTCCACATGTAACTGTCCGGGGGCCCGACCTGTTACCGTTTAACGAGCAGTATTGTTGACAGTTTTTTACGCAGGTATGATCTGTCTACCCAGTACCCTCTATTCCATATACTTACACTTTTCTGATAATTATTTCATGGTCTACTGTGTCAAACGCTTTCTTCAGATCAAGAAAAAGAAGTATTGAATATAATCATCAATGGCTTGGCAATTAACTTTGCAGCATCTTTTACAAGATATATTGGAACTCCATCTAGACCGGGTGCCTTTCCTTTTTTCAACATATTTAGCGAAGAAAGCATTGCATCTTTGCTCAATATCTTAAATGAAAATTTCTAGCCGGTATTAACGGCGTGAAAATATTTGATCGGATCGTCATCTGGCTTAGCCTTTAGTTTACTAGCAAGATTTGGGCCTACGCTGACAAAGTGTTCGTTACACTTTTTATAATCTGATTTTGGCACTTAACGATCTCCATCTCTGCCTTTTATTTCAGCAATTGTTGTGGTACCCGAGGTTCAGTGTAATATTTTATCGATAGTTTTCCACATTTTATCGAGTTATTCTTTATTGTAGAGACATGGTCCTAGTAAAACTTTGTGACTGCAAGTCGTATGTTGCTTGTTACCTTATTAAAAAGAATCTTGTTTTTAGGCCATAGGTTTGGGTTCTTCAAAGCTATTTTCTACATTTTACTGCGCTATTCTATGCTCATTTTAATATCTGAGGTAATCCATGGAAAGTACTCGTTTTTTACCTTCCTTTTCTTTAGAGGGGCATGAGAATCTAGCAGATGCTCAAAAATTTCCTGAAATGTAGAGGCTATTTGAATCGTGTTGTCATTCACTGGTTCTAAAATAGAAGCCCAGTCAATTAGTTTTAGGTCCTTCTGAAAATCCTACTTACAATAGTATCTTAAAGCATGATACTGCATAAATCATATAACGGTCTACCACTCCTAGTTCTAAGATGTACTGAATTAGCACTATTAACCGTTACGTAATTAAGATGCGCTTTTGTTATAGCCTCGTTTTAGTTATAGAGCACGTTTTTTGTTGGTTATGTTCGTAGATCCAAATGGCTGTGCATCGAAACTTCTAGTTTATTTCATCGTTAAACATTGTTGAAACTAAAGTTCATAGATATTTTACGACAAAGACACCAGATTTAGAAAATTTACTTTGCTCTATTTGTAGAAAAATGGTCTATTTTGTCGTATAAAACTAGACTAATCATAACCTCTGAATACTCACTTGTGTGCCAGAAAGGTCTTCTTCATTCTCAAACTCCAGTCTCACAGTATCGTGTGGGGGCAAACCCATAGGGTAAACAATCATGACCGCCCCTTTCATTTTATCTATAGCTTCTTTGGTATCTGCTAAAGTTAGACATTTATTCGCTTGCACCAAATCCTAGAAAAAAGCAAAAGCACATCAAAAATACTCGACTTAACTGTGGTCAAGTAAGCAACCCATGTCGTTATCTACGTCGTTTCCTTCCCTTGGCGAGCTAGCCCCAGCTATTATCCTTCATTCTTTAGGAAATCCAACAGCCATATAATGCGCAAATATGAATGGATAAAATTGGTAGAAATCTAGATTGTGAAATCTTTATTGAGATTTGTTCTTTTCAGGCAGCGAATGCAGCACGCTACATGTTCTACTTCGTACTTTTCAATCACATTAGATATCCCAGTTTTTCAGTTTACAATTATCATGACCTTCGAGCTGCCCATTTCCACTTTTATGAAGTTTGTTTAACTGACTATGACCAGGATGACTTTTTTATATTCTGCCAATCGATTTACTCATTTAGATCAGTATATTACACCCCTTTGCATGGCAGTAAGTTTACAGATGCAAGACCCCTCACCTTCGAAACTTGGGATTTCGCATCATGCCTCGTTTTGTTTATAATGTCAGCCATTTTTTCGTTTGGTGCTTTCCCTGTTCGTCGTCCAACAGGATCTTTGCAGTCCACACTTCCTCCACTTGGCAGACATTTTTCTTGCCATTCATCGCTAAGTTTTAAATCATTTATTTGCTCTTCCGTCAAACCTTGCATGTTTGGTGGAAAGCAAATTCCATGCTTTGCTAAAGTTTCCAAATCTAAAATTGAAGGCAGAATTCAATTTAATAGCCTTAAGGGTTTTGATTGTATGTATCTCCTTGACTGAAAACGAAATGAAGTTTTTGAAACAAAATCGTTTGTCCCTCGTTTGGAAGTGTTTGCTATTAGAGGTTTCCATTTTTAGAAGGCACCCGTTTTTAGAAGGTGTCCACTATTAGAAGGTGTCCGTTTTTAGAAGGTATCCATTATTAGGAGGTATCCGGTATTTGGAGTTGTCCGTTTTTAGAAGGTGTCCATTATTAGAAGTTGTCCGGTATTAGGAGTTCTCCAGTATTAGGTGTTGTCCGGAATTAGGAGTTGTCCGGAATTAGGAGTTGTCCGTTATTAGGATCGATAATCATGTTAAAAGCCGGTTTTCACTTGATTCGCTCTGGTCGCGCGAGAGAATCTGATAATGTTTGTCATCGCCGAGTGTCGCAAAGTAGCAATTATTCACTGGACGGATAGGAAAGGCTTATTATTCTGCAAGTTCTCTATAAAGGTTAACATTTATCAGCTTCTAAATAATGAAACAAATGATTTCTATCTTTCGCCCATGTCGAGAAAGTCTTGTAGGACAAAATAAAGTTTTGTATCTGCATAACAGCGTAAACAAACATGTCCATGAGACATTTCTTATCATGATTAACGTTCTGCTCTCGATACCAACGAAAATTAAAGAAACAAGAAGGCATAAAGATTGTAAAATTTTATCGTTAAAAGATGGCATAAAATGAGACCAATTTTCAAAAGTAAGATTGTTGTAGCACAGCGCCCCCTTACATCGTTGGCCTTTCGATACGATTAGTGATGGAAAAATCCCTTCACTTGCTATTAAAAACAGTAGTGTAAACACACGAGTCACTGTGTAAACACGATAGCAAAACTAAGAAAATAAGCAAAAAAGAACCAACAAATTGACTCTTTATGGAGTTGTCATTTACATAGGAAATGCTGGCGATTTAATCACAAAGCTATCTTGCAATTTCCGTCGAATGGAGGATGTGGAAAGATGTGGTCGTTATTGTTGTTTAGGACTGTCGATAGTTAAGCGTGAAAAACAAACCAATTCAAGCACAAAAGAGTGAAGGATACTTTGGGTCATGAAAATTATTTATTGATGACTGATTATCGTTCTAAATTATTTGATTGCCATTTTTAAAGATTTGGGAGGGCCAAATCAATTCAGTTGCTCAATGGGTTGCCATGACTGTTAAGAGCAAATGAGCATATGCGCTAAATATTGCTGAAAAGCTGGAATCAACCTTTTAGTCTGAGCGCTTTTCTATTGCATTCTAACACAGCTATCTTTGGTGGGAGGTTTTAAACATTGAAAAGAATGGCTAAGCTGCAAATTCATTGCTGACAACGTCTTCAGAGACCAAGTGGATACAAGGAGATCACAATCAAGCAAATGAATAATGAAAAGCAGTAAGATGTCTTACTTTAATCTGACACCATCTGACTTTTCTGACACAATCTAACACAATCAAAACAGAACAATGTACACAACGAGAATAGCTGATCGAATGTTTTGATTCCAGCAGCACTTGCTTTTACATTAATCGTTGTGCACTGGTATGACCAAACGAATTTAAAACTGATAAACAAAATCAAAACAAACAGGTACTGTTGTTGCTACTATATCACAACTATGATCACAACAAGGCAAGTCAAAACCTTGAAGATATTTTACATCAAGGTCATAGTGCAAAAATAGTTTCTTCCCAGCCTATTCGCATAATTTATAATATGCAAGGTACCTGTACTCAAATCATAAGAATAAATATGCAATAAATTAGAATAATAGATGCATCTCTATAACCTTTAGACTAGAAATATGTGACACTTTGAACACAGTAACATCAGAAATACTGTTCCCTTGGATACTCTGCCGCGAAAACTTATTTTTTTTAATAAAAAGTGGGTTTAGGCAGTGGTGTAGCGCTATTAAGATAACAAGTGGGGCTCTTGCACAAAATGTTGCGCAAAACATTACCAAAGTAAAAATTTGCCAATTTTCGGCATCAACAAAGTGACTGACCTAGCAAAGGGTTTTGCAGAGAAGCCACAATAGCACAAAAGCAGTTCCATACGAATCCCAGCAATAAATTATTCAAAATTGAAGCTTATGATCTATGTGTGTCATTCAAAGAAAAAAACAAGAAGACACAAAACCATTGTCAATGGAAAGTGCACTAAGCAACGAGCATTGGACAATGCCAAACGCAACAAGCACTAGCCAACGCGACGAGTTCTGAAATACGGAAAGAGCTTGGAAAAATACAACGAGGATGGGAAAAGGAAAAGTGCATCAGAAAATGCAATAAGTAATGGAACATGGAAAGAGTTTTGGTTTGCATTGTGCATTGGCGAGATGAGCGTTGGAAAATATGGCAAGAGCTTTGAAAATATGACAAGAGCTTTTGAAAACGCAACAAGGATGCGAACATATAACAACCATCAGGAAATGCAACGATTATTGGAACATGCCAAAAACGTGAAAGACAACGAGCATTAGAAAATGCACCAAAAATGAGAGAATGCAAGGACATCAAACATTTCCTTGACATTCATCTCTAGTTCACCAGCATTGGTCATATCCTTCTTTACTATTAGGGTATGACATTTTTCAGGATTTGTTTTCGTTTGATTGTCTTGCAACCAAATCGGAGCAACATCATACACAGATCTATGAAACTAACAATGGATGAAAACAATTATTAAACAGTGAAAAAGTCCGGTTTTTCTAAAATTCTATTTTGCCAGCACATTATAAAAATTATCCACTAAAGGGCCGCAGCAGATCAACCAATAATCTGCGCTTGCAAATGAGCTATAAATATATAACCGATATGTTAATGACTCTGAAAAATGGCCCAACCTGTTTTGAAGAAACAATGGCATGGACATGGCTGGAAAATTTGGAATATTCATCTAGCCACCAACTGGAAACGCTTACGCCTAGCTTTCGTCACACTGCCGTCCAATTTACAGACAATTTTATGTTCCGGGCAAGCCTTTTAGTCAAGTTAGAGTGTTCTGTTTTAATTTCGAAAGGGAGAAAACCTTTTTCTCTATGATACTCAATCCTTACAAATACACAATACATCCCGGAAAATCCTGCATCTTTTGGCAACTTGTTTGCTGTTTTCTGCCATTTTGGCACATATTTGAGCGAATTTTTTTATTCTTAGTGAGTAACATTCAAAATAACAAAACCTGAACTTTTATAGATGTCTTCACCGATTACTATTGTACAGCTTTTGTAGCAAAACATGAGTCTTTGAAAGAAGGTTTAGTCTTCGTCAACGCTAATTTCTAGCGGTTGATTGCAAAACACTTCAATACAAAAGTGAACATTGGCATATCACCATCATTAGCATAGGCCAGGTGCAACGGTCATGCTGGTTGTCATTGGAAATCTATCAGTAAGGATGTGAGTATCAAATTCAAGACAATAAAAATTGGAGGAAAGTACGAAGTCATGCATATGGTCAAGCAGCTGAGCAAAAAATGAACAATTATGAACAATCTTAACAGCGAAGCTCTAGTCATATTGAAACTTTTTTATGATGCTTTTCATATTATGTAGAACAGGAAACGTCCATGTTAATGATAACGACCGCCCTTAAAGTCGCAAATGTAGAACTCTCGATTAGAGTCTTAACAAGATTTCAGATTTCTAGTTTCACTTTTAAAGCTTGCCAAACCAAAACGGATACAAAATGTTTTAAAATCTGAAAAACATTTGTGTTATCACCACTAAATGATGCAGCTGCTTGTTGGTATCGGATGAACAATTGGCATGGTAACAGCAAGTGGTCTTGAAAACAAATTACTTTTCCGTGTTAAAATTCTTTTGACGTAACAACTTTTTATTTTATATTTCTAGTTTACACTACCAAAGAAAGAAAAGCCAAATGCAATTCACCGCGAAACAAACAAATGGTAAACAAAAACCTTTCGATCCCTTCTTGTCTCAAAACACAAAAAAACACAAAGTTTTGTGCCCTTAATCTATTCACAACAAATGGGTTACCTTGATTTGTGCCATTTTTGGCTGCAATGCTTGTTAGAAAACAGGTGCAAGAATTTACACTCTTTATGCTGTGTCAAATAAAGGTAGCAATGTTCTACTTCGACTTTCACTACGAAACCACATTTTTAAAAAGCATAGGTTCTATTTAACGTCTGTCGTGTGCTCAGTGCATAGATATGTGACAAAACCATACTTCATTCTTTAAATAAGGTATGAGAAAAATTGAAATTTCAAATGCACCTTGAATGCAATAACTATTTTAGTGATAGCAGTGTTATCTTATCTGTGTTTTAATGTCACATAAAAGTTTAGTGGCATTGCAGACTCATGATTGAGCATGTATTCAGTGCAAGGGGGTGCTTTATCGAAGTTGGAGAGTCCTTGAAACTCACAATTTGTCTAGGAAAATTTTAGAACACTTCCCAAAGGAAAATAGATTTGTGCCATTGCCAAACAGTACATCATTAACAAAATATAATAAGTAAGATTGTTCCTAAGACAGGTCCTTGTTACTCAGCTGCTCAAACAAAAAACAGAAGCAGTAGGATGCGCGTGACAGCGTTTCAGCACGCGGACATGTGCCCAGAACTGGCAACGGAAGCAACACAAAACAGGTCCGTCGAAAGACGATGATAATTTTAATCATTTCCAAAATTGTCTCAAATTTCCATTGTGGTTAGATTTTACCATAAATTGCGAAGTATTAACTTCTTTCATTTGAAACGGATTGAAACGGACTTCTTTTAAAGACGCCAGAAAACTGAAATAATTTTAATTTCCACAAGGATCTCAATTTTTAGTTATTAATTGCTTCTTTTGCTTGGGAATTCTTTTCGCAAAATCTGAAGTAACGTTGATTTTAATTACAGCAATCCACACTTGTTATGTATGGCATGCACATGTTTTGATAATTTGTGAGTATCATGGGTTTTTAACAAAGTTTGGTCAACAAAGTTTCAAAATAGCGTTATAAATTGTGAATAATTTATTGTGGGAGAAGTTTTATAAATTGGCATTGAATAAATTTTTGGGTGAGTACATCCAAGTCTTGGGTGAAAGAGGGAAATATTTGGCATATGATAGTTGAAAGAATGGTAGATACTTTCAAAGGAGCCTTTCGTGTCGTACTGGGAAAATGATCACGAGTTACCACGAGTCACCAACGAGTTACCGCACGGGTTACATTCTACATTTGCAGAGCTCAGTACGGATGTATACGAGATACCAACGAGATACCATCTTCTTTATGAAATATAATATATTCATATTTATTAAAAAAAGTCACGGTAACTCGTGGCATTCCCATGTAAAACCACTATTACAGGGCCGGCGAAACGTATTGGAAAGTGGAGGGGCCAAAATATCAAAGTCTTGAAAGGGCTTAGGAAAGGTTGCCACCCTGGTTGGCGGCAAGAAAGATTTTAGAATTATGGTGTCTGGGGATGGCCAGAAACTGTGTCTAAAATGAAGCTTGACTGAAGGTGTCGCATAGTCGCGTCTATTGTGATGTTGACTTGGAATAGAAAAGTTTTGCAAAGTTTTAAAATAACCACTATCATATAGCTCGTAATGAAACCTTCACAAATAAGATGGGGGAAAAATAAATGAAACACGGATTAACAAAAAACATTAACATTGAAATATCAACAGAAGAACTATCAACTAAAAATAAAAAGTTAAGCAATTTTATACAGTTAAGATATAACTTTGTAACATCTGATCTTAACTTTTTCGGAAATTAATTGCATTAACAAGAACTTGAAGAACCTTCAAACTGGGCTTGTCAAATTGAGTTTAAATAGAATTTATAATTGCGTCGATATTTTCTCTTTCTTAGTAGGAATGGATTATCCAAACGATCGAACTCTGAAGTTTTCTTGATGCTACTTTTTAAGAACAAATCTGCCCATACTTTATTCCTCATATCCTCAAAAATGTTCTTTCCAGCTGCTTCTTTTCCTTCAACAGCTGATTTCTCTCTTTTCGTAATGTTTCTGAGAAAGTTTTCGTTAACAAATAGATCTTGTGTGCCAAGTTCAGGCAATGGAAAAAACGAAACTCCGTCAATTTGTGCTGGCACCAAGTTATTCTGGACTAGGTTTCTCGATCTATTTGATAAGCCAAGCTGTTACTCTTTATAAAACTTAGACAATGGCCGATTTCTTCGATCTAATTCCCATTTTCAATTTTATGTATGTCTTCTATGATAAAGACATAGATAGACATAGATATGATAAAGCTAAGGACACATTTAAGAGAATACAACGCAAAGTCACTTAGAGAATCATATACTACTTTTATTTCCACTTTTGCCTTAAATTTTTCTTTAGCTCTGCAGAAAAGTGAGGGGAGCATGCCCCCTCCGCCCCCCTGCTTTCGCCGGCCCTGCTATTAGAAATAGTAACTCGTTAGGGTAACTCGTTGGTAACTCGTTGGTTACTCGTGATGACTTGAATATTTTCAAATAAACAATTTTAGACATTGATGCCACTCAAAATCAGTTCTGAAAAGCAGCGAGGACAATTTTGAATGCTTTTCTGTACATCTGCTGGTATTGATGAGTAAACACAAATGTTCTCCGTCTCATAGCCATTATTTCCTTTTCTCTCTCGACGGAGGTATTGTATTTTTGGTAGACTGACTCTCATGCTGGGAATTTGGCTGCATTTGCCCTACTGTAAATAATCAGGTAGCATCTGCGAATTTCTCTCTCTCTCCTAAGCTTTCAGACGTTATCAACTGTTGGAGCGATCGAGTCCTGGAAATAGGGTGGTGCCCAATCTTTCTCCCGTTTACCACTGCGTTGACACGTCTTTCGTGATAAATCGCTTCGGCACTTGACCCAAAGAGTTATTGTGGCTGCGTGTGTAGTAAGCACGTTTTTGTTACGAAAATCATATACATAATCTCACAAATGGATTTTCTCTATGCGCCGACCTAGACTTTACAACATCAACTTATTCTTCGTATTGAAATATTAAAGGCAAATTGAATGTACGTACCAATATAGCAAAGTCTGAAGCAAAACGTACTGTGTAGGCTATCAAACCCATACCAACCCATCACTTATAGTTAATTGACTAAGAAGGACCGCAATATCTATATTTCCCATCATAATTATGTACCCTCCACGTGCAAAGAGAACTTTGAATCTGAACAGTTTAGGTAGAAGTGTCGCGTCTCCTTCGATTAACTACGTCAAGTGCAGCTTTTTGAAATTTTTCAATTTTTATGAAGATTAAACACATAATACTCTAAAAGACTGACTTCTTAGTTTTTTAGCATGGGGCGACCATTTCTAGACGCCTAGTAGCTCTTTCCGATACATAACAAACCTCTATGATAGGTTTTCCTTCTGCTTAGAAATCCTTCTGAACTGGCCGGCAAATTTTCGTCTTTTTGAACAAATACGCTCCCCATCCCCCACAGTCAATGTTGATCAATGCCGTTTCGATTGCAGTTATTGGGGTAAAATTGTCATTTTATTGGGTTCTTTCTCAAGTTCACTAACCTTTTGGCCAGGATTGTAGGCTTCAGATTGGTTTAACTGTATTATGAGAAGGAGCAGGTTTGAAATTGATGAAACCCATCTTTTTTCCCCTTTTCTCTCCTTCACCTCTGCAGGTCTCATTATTTTTTGCTGCCGTTTAATATTTGCAGAATTTGATGAATTTATTCTTCACAATGGAGTCGAGAAAAAGATATCTTGATTTACGATATTTCAAAAAATAACATGAGAAAACGAAGAAGAGAAAGAAAGATGAGAAAGCAAGTAAAAGCATATCAGTGCAAAGCAGTATAAATGAAATTGAGCCAAGGGGAAACATTGAAGAAAGTACTTGAAAAAGGAGGGAAGAAAGCCGTATGGCCAGTAGAAAAAGACAGGTATGATAAGTATAATGTGTATAAACAACTACTCGCCATGGCCCTTGGAAGCAGGGGTGGCAGCCCTTCCCCTCACCCCCCCCCCCCCCCCCCCTAAAAAAAACAAATGCATTCATTTACTTGAATACAGCAATAACAGAGTACTGGCTGTGGATCAACTGATTGAGAAGCCCCTAAATAAGAATTTGACTTACTATGGAACAAATTTTAATACTTTCATTATCTCACGTTATTATTCGTAAGTTTAAAAAATATCAAATTGCAAAAATACCTTGTTGATTAATCTTACATTTATCATGTGATTAATTAACCTGAAACTTTGAATGAGACAAACCTGCTGAAGATATTTTCCAATGCATGTTGAAACATTGCTAGCTACTAGAGACAAAGCTGTGCGGAGAACCATGATAGCCAATGCCTCTATTGAATAGGGCACTCACAGAGTGATACTTATAGTGTACTTAGGTTTTCTGCTTTGACAGCTAAGAAATTAGACATCTATCTTCCCTTTTAAACCTTTTAATGAGCGAGCTTATCACATACTATCTGATTAATTGCATTAATACAAAGGTTTCAACTCTCCCAATTTTGGTAGGAGTCTCCCGGCCAGAGAGCTCCTCTCCTGGTTTCCCCCTTTCAAACCAAACATCCTGCTTTCAGGAAATTATTTCATAAATCTGGTCAAAAATACCATTTCTTAAAATCTACACCAGTTTATGTGACGTTTGCCAACGTACCCTTCTTTCAGAACCTTGAAACATAGCTTGTGAAATCTACTTTGGCTCTTGATGCAGACCTTTCCAGTTCCATGATCCAGCCAATCAGAGGCTGCCATTTGTAAGTTTCATGGCGACATGACCTGCCCTAGCTGTGAAAAATTTAATTGACAAACCACAGCCCTACCCCCCCCCCCATTTTCTGATAAAGAGAATAGGGGGGTGATATATATTGCTTTAATACCTTATTTTTCTAGAAATACAAAAACTATGCCATAAATATATTGAAAAATATAAACATTATTTCTTTTTGATTGCGTGAAATCACCAACTATAGAACAACTTATGAAGTTTACCTGCCCATCTTACAAAAGCATGTCAAGTTTGTTATAGCAATATCTTCACACATAGGCGTAGACTTGCATTTTTTTCAGGGGGGGGGGGGGGGGGGGGGGCTCAAAAAATTAATGACAATTCCTAATGGCAGCTGCTGATGTCACAGGATAGAAAGTGGATTAGCTAAGGGCTTAAAGGTGATTTTTCCATGCATTTTCATTATCGAGGAAGAAGAAACACACAAATGAAATGATTGAAAGTTTATTTTTAAATCATTATCAGTTTCTTTAGGTTGAGATCATCAGTTCTATTCAGGCACCCAGAATGTACTCTTTCTCGCGGCGTTTCTTGATATGAAGGTGTCAACCTTATGTTCACAATAATTTCATACTTTATTTTGCTGTAATGCAACAAATCTAATGCATGAAACCAATAATATAACAAACTAATCTAAAAATTGGTAAAGCACTTCCTTATTTTCCAGTTTTCGTCAGGAGGGGCTGAAGCCCCAGAGCACCCCTAAGTTTACGCCCATGTCTTCACATGACTTTTGCCATTTTCGTATTCAATCAAACCTTGGCTCAGAAAGAATTTAAAGTATCATCAATCTAGTTGCAAAAATAATTTTGGATATATCAAGAACTATGCTAATTTTTAATGATGATTAGCTAAAATTTAATCAGAGGGTAAATTTCCATGATTGTTCATTCTCTAAATTTATTTGTAATTAATTGATATTTTTTTGCTATTCATTATTGTGTCTTGTCATGTGCTTCTTCTTCAGAAATCTCTTTATGTTAGATGTTTATCTTTATGGAAGATAGAATGACTTGTGCTGATATACCAATGACCCAATTTGCTCTCAATTATGTGGGAACATTCCAAACCAAATGTTTTAGGAAACATAATAGCTTCATGTGGCATTAGCCCTCCAGTACACCCTTGGTCAAAACAAGCAATCAACACGTGGTGATCTCTTCCTCACTATGGCAAATACTTTACAGTATGGCTTGAAATCAACTCGATATATGGGGGCAAAATTATGGAACAATCTACCTGTAGAAATAAGAACCACATCTTCTAAATTCTTATTCAAAAAACATTCGAAAAATTATCTTCTAGAAACTTTTTTAAAGTCAGTGAGCTTTGCAAAATTTCTTGTTTAGTCCATAAAGTAATTTAATTTAATTCAACGAGACTTTATTATAGATGAACATATAGATCGCTGAAACAAAAGGGGGGCCTTCATCTTGTTAGTTAACCTACTTTGAAGGCTCCTCCTTAAGAATTCTGCTTCATTTTGTCTTTTAAATATTGTATTTTAAATAATGTTATTGTTGTTGTTGCATTTTTTATTTGATTTGTTTATAATTTATGTAACTAACTAGCTTTTCGAAATGTAGTAGAATTTGAATTAAATCAAATCAAATCAAAGATTTGTATTGGTCAAAGTTTTCCTGCATAAAGTTAAGATTGGTTTGTAAATTGACAAAGTTTAATAAACAAAACTTTTTCAATAAAATGCAAACTAGTTTCACTTCTGTTTTGAAAAGAGGAATCAACTCTTGGTATCAGGCCCTGCCCTGCTCACTTTGGTTTTATGGTGCTGTGAATCGAGATTTCCTTTTTAACAATTTTTTCCTGCAACACTAGGAAAACTTTGACAAATTTAAAATGTTCTTTGAAACAATCATATATTTGGCTGACTGCAGTATTGCTGAATTGGCGGCTTGTTCTATCATCGACTGTAAGACAAGGTCATACACATTTGGTATTTATCTATCCAACAATTATTTTTGGCTTTCATTGCAAATAGAGTGGATAGTTTTACTGCAAATTTTTATCAAATTTTATGAAATTTATGAAATTTGAAATATATGAAATTTCGCATTTGATTTTAATTTACAATTGATAAAACTGTATATTTTTTAAAAGATGCAGCCTTCGCATTTCCCTGTTGATTGAGCATAGGTCGCGAGCAAGCGAAATGAAATTAGTAATGGCTCACCATAAAAAAGTCGTTCTATTTTAAGCCGCTGGTTCTGTATTCTTGCTAGATCAGTTATTACATCTTGCAGTTTTGTCTTGACCGTTGTTTCATATAGAAAGAGGCTTTCATCCCCACGCTTCACGTGCAACTTAACCATGTTATGCCACAGTCAAAAAGTCCTGGCCTAATTTCTGTCAGTGAACCCAAATCCAGAAAAGCAACAACAACATCGACTCAATAGCATAGCAACGCGCAACCAGGGTTGCCAACTTGGCTTTTCTTTTTCAGAACATGTTTGACTTTGAAAAAATGATTTGGCTTAGAGCTGGAATTCGGCTTAATTTGGTTTTTTTAGAACGTTTTTCAAATGAAAACTTGATTTTATCAAAAGACATAAATTGAATGGCATCAATTGATAAGGTCCTTGACATTAAATTCAACATGCGGTTCTTTTTTCAAAGTCAAACTAGGTTCTTTTTCTAGTTCATATGACGTAATTGTCTGCATTCAGGGGCGGATCTAAGCAACATGGGTTGGGGGGGGGGGGTGTTAGACACTAATCTTGGTGCCACATCCTTCAGGTCACTGATAAATAATGAAAACGTCAATTTTTACGTGGCAATTTCCCTTTATACAAAGTCATATGTAGCGTTTTGTGGCTGACCATATTCTACAATTGTCTATATCCTTCACTATCTTGAATTGTGTAAGGCGAGGAAGCACTACGCGTAAAAAGTAATTTTCCAAAGTGGTAATCAAATATCTAAAAATAATAAACAGTATTCAAATGTTTAAAACCAAGTTCGTTCTCCTTGGAGCAAAATCCACGACAAGCACTTCAGAATCCAATTTTTTCAAGGATTGAACTGCTTAACATTTTAGTTGTAATTTTTTCGGGACTGTCTCAAGAACGTGAAGGACGTTTCTATACAAACCCCAAAACGAAGGGAAATTGTTGAAGATCCTTTAGAAATATACACGAGGGTCTCCTGATAAGAAAAGTTTTGTGAGGACACCCTTGAGATTAGCTTAAAATCGTTTCTGAATATTCCTCCCCACCGCTACGCTGCTGATAAGAAGATAAATTCTGATAAGAAAAATAAAGTAAAATCTTGGCGTTACCTTGTTACTACTGAGTACCAACGAATGATTTTTACCGACTGAATTAAAATTTACCGAAGGACACAGAAATATTGTGGGGTGTCGCACCCTCTACACCCCTCCCCCCCCCCGCTAAATCCGTCCCTGTCTGCAATTGTAGAATACCTTGCTTCCTCAGCAAGCTCACATTTGTAAAAAACCAGATGCAATTATTTAATAAAATAACAAGTGCAATATGTTTATTAGTATGGCAGGATTTTGAGGACACTAGAGCGACATACAAAATTTGCCTCTTTTTTGTCTTTAGACATACTTGCATGCTTAAAATTGACAAAATAATAGAGTCAATGTAAAGACAACAGGATTTAAAGACAATTAATCGCTCGAACTCGCTCGGGTCGGTTATTTTCACGCACTATCTATTAATAGAGTCAACGAAACAGATGTAACAAGAGAGCTTTTTTGCTAGAGGGGTTTAGCGGTATGTGTAGATTATCGGAACTCTGTGTAGTTTGTAATATTTTCATAAGGATAATGATGAATAATGATATGCTAAATGTGCTCTGTTGTTCTCTATGTAATTGCAGATGACATTATATCAGCCTTTTTTTCAATAATTAGTGACATCGAAAGAGAGGCTGAGGCGTTTTGAAATCTGTAATCCTTAACAAAATATGTTGAGACCAGTGATGAAATCAGGACAAATTTATTGACAGTAATCTACTAAAATTGTATTAACCCCCTTCCCCTTCAAGCAATGTTGCTGAGATCTTGTTATTGTAAACGGTCTTTGCACACATGATTTGCAACTACAGTATTCTCTCCAATTAGCGGAAACCGTCGGGGCACGAGCAAGGTGTCTGCTAATTGGAAGTGTCTGCCTTTTGGAAAGTTTTGCAATGTAAGTCCCAAATTTGTAAATAGACCCGATTTTTGTATTTAAAAGGTGTAATCAGTGGTGGCGCCAGGTGATGGCCACAGCCCCTCTGTCGGAAGCATCTAGCCCCCATCGGAGGAAGTTATTGGAAAGAGGTTGAATCTTGGAGGTGGCTATAGTCTGGAGATTCCAGTGATTTACCACTTTCATGGACAAGAACAAGTAAACTGGGCTGTAAAGAAGCTCAAAGCTCTAAAAAACCAACTAGATTGTCAAAGTGTTTGAAATAGATATTTGAACAAATATTCATTCGTCTTAGTTTTTTGCTGGCTCCTAACCTTTTTAGTGTCCGCTAATTGGAAAGAAAAACATCCAAATTGACTATTTTATGCCAAAAATATTGTCCGTTAATTAGAGTGTCCGCTAATTAAGTGTCCGCTTTTTAGAAAGTTTTTTATGAGACTTTCACCAGAAAACGATCGGAGGCTTTCACCAGAAAAAATCTGTCCGCTAATCAGAGGTGTCCGCTTTTTAGAGTGTCCGTTAATTGGAGAGAATACCGTATTTCTTCAAATCGAAACAAACAACATTGCTTGAAGGGGGCGAGGGGAGGGAAAAGGACGGTGGAAGGATTGAGCAACAAATAAGTCTGTCTGAAGCCTAAGTCAAAATTATAAATGGTTTACAACATAATTTCGACAGGTTTTCTTTTGGGTAAAATACGCCAAACAGACGTTGGCATTATTGTGAGGTGGGAAGGAAAAGCAGTCTCACAACTTTTGTAAATGATTGTAGCTACATTTTTAACATCAGATATTCAAAAAAATCGAAGAGCTGCTTGCATAGATAGTAATGATTTTTCAAAGATATCCAACTTAGCAAAGGTTGACCGAAGAACTCTCCAAGAAGTGCTTTTGCTTGTTGTGTCATTACTATTTATCATGCTATTTTAACCAAAATGGTTTGTCCGGAAAGAATGGGCCCCTCTATGGTTTTTTTCCCGGCACTCTTCTAGGAGCCATAGCGCCTCTGTGTGCATGGAACAATCATGTGATATAGATAATTTAGGACATTCAAGGACCAATGATGGGGGTGGGGCGGAAGAAATTGATATTATAGTCACCTATAATTTATTTACCTTCAAGGTGGGCCACATAAAAAATCAGTAAGCAAGAGGGGGGGGCATAAAAGTCTTCTTCAAAATTAAAAACTGTCATTTCTTTTAGAACTATTCTCGAGAATATACGATGACTATTAGGCTGGCTTTTCAGGACAAACTGTTTTCCAGCAGACTTATTGCTCTAACCTCCACGCTTGTTATGTGTTAGCATTTCCGTCCATGAGGTGGTCTAATGGCGTGATAGTCTGTCCAGAGTAAAGACACTATCATTTGATTCAGAGTTTGAGTCTGACAGCTGACCTTTTTTGCCCCAAAAGCTACATGAATTGCTAACTGCTTTCCATTGTCTCTTCGGTCACATACACCATCTTTTGCCATTTAGTACACCCTTTGCTAGAAAAGACTTGAGGCCAGCTCTGTGCAATTTGCTACTCAATTTAGAGCAAACGGACATCACAATGATTTCCTCGTTTATTTTGCTTTAGCTGACAGCAAAGACGCATTAAGATTGCTGTACAAAAAAATTATCTGAACTGCGAGTTCGGCATCATCAACAAATTTAAGTCTCGGAGTTTTAAAGTAAATGGCAATTCGAAAGATCAAATTAGTCACTTGCTATAAGTCTTCATTGCTTTCACTTTTCATTTTCTTCTCTTAGGCCGTTGTTCTAGTTTTCCCGAGTCATATTTGATGACTAAAAAGGGATCCACTTTAAAATTACAAAGAGAATAGACTTTCTTTAGGTCAATTTTTCCGTTAAAGCTACACAGTGGCGGATTATCGAATACCAGGGCCGGGGGCCTTAGATATTTTAGGGCCAACTTCTTCGGCCAATAAAGGAATACTGTAATATTCCAACCTCTGCCAATATTCTAACAAATCATTAACGCGATTAACGTACATTGCAAAAACCTGAAGCAACAATTTTAGACAATGAAGACAAAATGTAACTACAAAACTGTCAAACAATAAATTTGCGCCATAACATGCCTCATATCAACTGTTTTGAGCATTTAAAGCTGGAAAGTCAGAAATAATGTCATCCATCGAAAGACTACACCATGCTCAATGCTGAGAAGAGCTACCCAAAATCGAGTTTGACCTTTACTTGATCGTATATAATTCTTTAGGCGTTTCAAAACACTTAAAGGTCTCTCGCCACTGCAGTTTGTCATCACTAAAAAGAGAATAATTTCAACATGCTTACCACATTTGGAATAGAATTCGAAATTATGATAAGATACATAGCTTTTTCAATAAATTTTCTAAAGGTTTCTTGTTCAATAAGTAGAAATGACCAGGCCACAGTGGAAGAAACAGTCAACCATTTTATTAGCGACGAAAATATGCTCGAATCCTTACTTGAGTTTCATCGTATTGAAAGACATTTCAGACGGTAAAGTGCTTTGAGATGTGAGGTATAATCTTTTGTGTACTGAACACGTGTTTGTATGAACTGTAAGTTTACATGCAAACATAGTGACTGAAGGGAAAACTACTTGGAAACAAGAAAAATAGGAAAGAGTCACGGTAACAGATTGCATTGACAAGCAAGATAAACATCCACCTGGGTATAATGTATGTCTACTCTAAATGGTTGGACGTTAATTTTATCGTTGCAAGAAATGTTAAATAGGTTTAAATTGAACAAATAAAAACTAACGACTCTTTTCGAGAATTATGAGCCTCTTTGAGCAATTTCTGTCTCAAAAGTTTTGAAGATTTTCGCAAGTCTTCTATAATTTCTTTAGAAGTTGAATAAGATACTTGAAATGGCTAGGCTAGCGAAAATAAAATAGGGCTTCATCCGGAAGTTAATTCATGATGAAAAAAAGCTGCATACAAATCATAGCCAGTCAAAAGGTGGAAAGAAACTGTTTATAGACAACTCTTCATACATACGAAACTTGATCAAAGAAACAAAGAATACCTGATAGAACACCGCATAATGCTTACTTTACGCAAAAACTCGCTTGAAAATCTGCATTGCCTACGACGTACCAAAAGCAAAAGAGAATCCATAAAATAGGTTTGAACAGAGATATTTGCAAATGTACTTATGGTAGCTAGTGCTCTTCCATATTGACAAAGATTAATATTATCTTCGAATTGATCAAATAACTGAAATTTCACCCAATTCCTGACGATAAAAGCAACTTGCATTTGTTAGCAAAAATGTCCATGTTAATTAGCGGGAGAAATTTTGGAATTTGAATGAATAGAAGAAGAATTGCTATGATGTGAGAATGAACTGAAAGATAGGCAAAATTTCAAAAGATAGAGGAATATCTAACTGCAATGCAATTAGGTACACTTTAAAAAATGTATTGCAAATCAGCAATCACACGCAAATGTATTGCAAATCAGCAATGACATGACATAGCAATTACATCAAGAGGATGCACCCCAGATGTATCAATTTTGGAAAAATGTGACAAAAAATGAGAAGAGCAGAAACGCTCATCCACGTGCATGTACTGGCAACACGAGCATGCAATTAATTGTATACTGAATAATGTCAAAGCCCGGACTCCTACGGGTTATTACGAATCACTGTGTGACTGTTCTAGGTGAGAGAAGGCAAGAGTTATTTGACGTCAAGCATAAGCAATATAAGCGCAAATCTTGATGTTTATAAACATAAAGACATGTGATAGGGGAATCTATCGGTGTCAATCATTCTAAAAATCAGGCAATTGCAATTCGTTTGGCATACGATTTAGTAGAGTGTTAGGAAAAAAGCTACATTTCTTTGCCAACATAAGTTATAACTACTTCACTGAATTCTGCAAAAAAGCTTGAATGTATACTTTGATTAGCCGCCCGCTGAACAAACGACCTGAAATCGATCATTCACACAGGTAAAAAGACTTCGCTAGTAATTCCTATCATATTCGAATTCATGCAGTTCTCTTTTCTTCTTGAGCGGAACATTTATCTTGTACTTTCTAAATTTGTACTTGTTCTTTGGGTCGTTAGGATCAGCAAGTGGAGGAATGTTCAACTGTTCTACAGTTTGCAAATATTTTTCAAAGTCGTCTCTCCTCAGTCTTTTCAGCAACTTTTTTCTTTGGTCAATAAGCCATATAAAGAAGACTTTATTTTCTTTGTCCTATGAAGAACAACAATATTATTTTAACAGAAATTAATCAATACCACAATCGTTCAATTTCTATCTATAAACCTTTTTTACGTTTCAAATTGTTAACTTCATTTGCACAGATAGAATCCAATTGGACCTATTCGAATTACAGCAATGAAAAACTGTCGCCATGTTTAATTATACTTGCACCAGAGCTGCGAATAGGAACGGAACCTGTAACTGGGTTCCCAGAAAACTTTCAGAGTTGGCAAAAATAATGTCAAAAACAAGAATTTTAGAAAAAAATATCTTATCTTCAGTCATTACAGCAAGGGATATATTTTCTTTGAAATTGTCAATTAACTACATTTGAAAATGCAAATCACATTAGTTATTTTCAATCTTTGCAGAATATTTGATGCAATATCATATTCATAGAAGTGGATTTTACATAGAAATGAATAGGTTCCGAGAAGAAAAAATCTATTTGCGGCCATGACTTGCTCAACATACAATTGCAAAATATACGTTGAAGCATAAAGCAAATAAAAGAAGAGAAGCTGGATAGTTGTTTTTTATATATCACTGTTAAAGAACATAAAACAAAAAACAATATTCTGTGCCGTCCACAGCAGAAATAGACATAGTTGTATGGATAGTTGTACCTGCTTATTGGCTTGACAGTGTTCTAACAACAGCTTTATTCTCATCGTGTACTCAGCAACTAGAGCAATCAGAGAACATTCTAATAAGCAAATGGGGCCATAGAAAACCACAAATACTTGTTAATCTAAAATCGCATTTAAGGCATGGTTACACGACGCCGGATTGGTTTTCATTTCGGATTGTCCTCCAAACCAGAAGTAATTGCACTCCGCATTTGGAAAAGTTAATACGACTTCGGATTGCTCTTCACTTTGTTTTGCATCCATTTTACACAACGCCGGATAGCTACGTTCTGGTTTTTTGGCGAAGGAGCTTCCTTGAGATCACACCATTGGCGCCAAAATAAAAAACAGGGAAGGTAAAAGAAAACGCCTCTTAGTTAAAATGTCCAATGAAATTGATAGAAATATTAAAGAAGGGCCTTCCGTTTGGACGGAATTTCAAGTGAAACTACTATCTGAAAAAACTGTGCACTTTTTTTAGCAATACGGTAAGAGGTAAAAGAGGCAGCTTGGCTTGAGGGTTGTTTATACGGGATAAAATGTGAAGCGGATTGACTTTCACTTCACCTGCAAAAGCAGAGTGTCTTTCACTCTCATTTGGCAAAAGGAAGCGCATCGGTTTGCCTCAGCGTCTTGTAACTGAGACTCCTATCTGAAGTAAGAGCCAATCCAGCGTCAACTAAATACATTTATCATTATTGTAACATACATACAGAATGAAGCTATATCCATTATAGGAACAGATATACAGATAAACAGATAAGAGATAAATACATTATAGCAATAGACAGACAAAATGAGGCTATGTACATGATAGTAACATGGTAGAATAAAGAAATATGTAAAATAATAGGGCATTTTGGATTAAATCTATATGCAATGATGTCCCTTAACTGTTTAGGGATCTGTCAAAACCTAAGATCTATACTAAATTGACCATATCATCACCATATAATTTTTACGAAAGCTTTTTGTGTCCCAGATCACTGACTGACAAGCAGAAAAAAAGTCAACAAGTCAAACCAGAAAGAACAAGTCAAGTCTAAACAAATGATTGACAATTGAGGAAGGCAGTCGTAATTGAATTTGGAATATAGACAACATATTAAAGGAGATATGTCGCATCAACAGTTGGTTAACAAAACAAAAGCGTTTGGAGTGGAATTCCATTGTTTTGTGACTTTCCATGCTTTGCACTAAACAAAAAATATAATTGCATTGCATTAGCCAATCATGTTCATGATACATGCCCTTAAAAAGATCATTAAATAAATTTCACATAAATCAAAACAGAAGTTGAAAAAATTCATACTTTGTCTCTCGATATTCTCAGAGAAAGTGTCGAATATTTCGTCCTTTTTCACTCTACGTTTGTCACGCTACAAAAAATTTGAAATGATACAAAAAATTTGAAATGACACAAAAAAATTGAAATGATGCAAAAATGCATAACGGAAATCATTGATGTATAATAACCTGATCATTGTTTTGCAAAATTTTAAAATAGAAAATCAATCAATGTGGAGATCTTCAAATACAGCCAGTAATTACATTTGATTGATTTGAAAATAAGGAGGACAAGGTTCCAATATTTTATAAACATTGTAAGAACCAATATAAAGTAAATAGTTCATGAGGAACAGCTTGAGTTGCATTCCAGCAAGGCAAATGTAGTGTGGTAATCAACGTTGATAGATGATCAGACCACACCATGTCTAATACGAGTTTGACTTCAACAGGCTTCGGTAAATTAATCGCCATATTTTGAGACGAGCTCTCTTCATCTTCAATTAAAACATGGCTTAGTCTGATTATCTATCAATGTTGGTTACCACACTAGATTTAACGTTTTCAAATGCAGCTCATGTTATCCTTCATGATTGCTTGGTTTCTCATTTGCGATTCACAAAGAGATCATTCCCGATTCTCCAGGCTTCATTCCAAATCTGCTAATTTCATTTGCTTAAGGCTTTATTTTCACCCCTAAAAGATTAAAAGCTCACCTCGTTTGCCATCTCCAAACTGAAAATTCTTTGAACCATTTGATTTGCACTAAGTAAAGTATAAGTAATAATAATAATAATGATAGTAGAATTAAATAATAAAATAGTAATAACCCAAAAAAAGAGGCAAATTATATGCTTGAAACTCCATTCGAATTTGTCACAGCTTTATCCAATGGTTTTTACATCAAGGATAGTCAAATACTGATAATAAGAACGGTAGAGACTGTACCAGAAAGAGGAAAACTAAAGTGTGGAAGCACATTAAAATAGTTTGTTCTGTTAAGGAATACATTTCTTCTAACAAGTACAAGTGTTATCCTCAGTATAAAGTATTTCCAAACTCATTCCCCTAGCTTTGAGCCCCTAACATAAATACATAAAAGCTTAAGAATACAAAAGAAGGATGGATTTTTTTCTCAAATTCTTCCAAACTTTCTCAAATCATTGATACATTTTACGTTTTCCAAGCACGAAAGTCAAGGAACTGGCCTGTAGATACAACAAATTATGCAGATTTTCGTGTAATGAATGTATGTAATGAACGTATTACATAAAATTTCAGAAAATGAAAAATAAAATCAACGCATACTTTTGCAGCTCTTGTATTTTATCAAAGCCACTTAAATATTTGCTTCCCTTGACATCTGCCGTAGTGCAAAAACCTAAAGAGGCAAAAAGATTACATTTTAAATACCAGTTTAAAATAATTAATACACTAATAAATGATTTGGAAGAAATCTTTTGATTATGGCAAATACTTTGAGGTAAATTCTTACATTTTAAAAATACTTGAATCAAAAGAGAAATGTTTCATTTGCTAAAGCATGAGTACACTTCTTTTACAACATTGAACCAATGACTTTGAAAGAAATCTAGGCATTAACTTGGTTTCCTGAACAACAAAAATAAATTTTCAGCTACCATAGGGTGGTTTATTGGGCAAATAAATAAATTAGTAACATAATAAAATCTCAGGCCAACTACAATCATTTTACACCTCTAAAACTCCAAAAATCTATAAGTATGATCAACTCATAGCACTCCATTGCCCTGTCTCTTTAATTAATTGCTCAAATCTCATGGGCACAATTTATGATTACTGGAATGATGCTATGTAAAAGCCAGCCAGCAGACAAAATCCAGCACAAACTTTAATTAAAACTTGTTTGTGAGTCACTCTGAAACATTTCAGGATATTTTTTTCAGCATGCTTTCTTCCTGGAAATCCCACATCATAACTTAAAAAATTAGTCTGGGAAACAATATTGGAATTTAACCAAACCCGAAGAATTTAACTTTTTTATGTTAAAACAAATGAGGAAAACTGTAAGCTTTTAGCCAAAATGCAAAAGCTCAAGTTGACCAAACCTACAGCTTCAACTCATGATAATCACTAGTAGATATCAAATCAATGTAATAAACTTCATTATCAATACAGTGATGTCAACACTACACCTTCTTGTGTCAGTCTTGTAACACTACAAATTTACATTAACTGTGAAGCATATGGTACAAGATGAAATTCCAGGCCTGGCAATTTGTATATTTGTAGGTGAGCTGTGAATCGCTCAACTCATTAGCTGAGGCGAGCTAAATCAGTAACACATAGAACATACTTTAAAGACACTCGACAGATGGCTTATTCCCCTTTAGTATCTATCGGTTGCCTTTAAACTGTCTTGAAGTCAAGGAGTATGCTGTTTCTTTCTTTCAATTTGTATTTGCTTTAGGCATGACTCTTTCAGTTTCATGTAAAGCTGGCACAAACAAAAATAACAATTTTCTTGCCAAACAATCTTTTTGTTATACAGAATTTGAAAATAGCTTTGAAAAACAAATTTTGAAACAAACCAAAGTTATTCGTCTAGCACTCTTCAGAGTATAAAACATCTGAACATAGATGGAAACCCTATGCTAGGAAATGTAAATACCCAGTTTTGGATCGAAATAGGCCAATCAGAAAACGCGAGCACATGACTTTTGAGGTTGTCCAATCAGTGCCGTTCTCCTATTGAAAATGTTACCAAGGGAGTCCTAAGGTGAAAACAAACTTCTTCTGTCTACACAGAAGCGGTCGGTCATGTTTATATAGTAGATGAATTCACAAACTGCTAGATAGAACGATGATCAGGCTTTGCCAATAATGCAAAACATGTCGCTGTTATAGTTTTTCACCCAATCTAGGTTTTTCAGTAAATGCTGCTGGATAGTAGAATTCCATGTTTTGGTTGTCGTTTTTGATCTGCAAGACAGAGTACCCTATTCTCTTTGAGAGATCTACAATTCCTACTAATTTCTTCGACTTTTCTTACAAAAAATATGCCTGTTTTCTTAAGATTGAAAGGTTCTAATTGCTATTAACGTACCTTTCGCTTAACTATTCTTTTCCAAATAGATCGAAGTTTATGCCTATCATCACAAAAACCGCCGAACAAGCAAAAAGTTAATTGCAAAAATGCAATGAAGGGAGAAACGCTGTTACAAAATAAAACCAATTAACAAACGGCCAAGCCTGAGAAAGAGTGTAACATGAATTTAATGTTCATATTAAAATCAAGCAATGGAGATTTCACGCTTAAAATTTCCTGGCAAACAGCAACAATTTCGTACAACGAATTTGTGCTAAAAATTTCCTGGCAGCGCCACTGCCTGACATTTTCCAGCCCTAAACTCACATTCGGTAATTTTCGTCATTAACTTTCGTCATGGCCCAGCACAAAGTGTCTCAGGTACATTGTTTATTAAATCAAATCAATCTCGGGATCTCCTAGTTTCTTAAGAAAAATTCGTAAATAACAGAAATTTGTTGGTTGACAGTGCAGACAGTTGACGTAGACCTTAAAGAAACATTTTTATAACAAATACTCAATGCTGATCGAGCCAAGAACATACGTACATGCTAGATTTGATCTTTGATGAAGCCTTGCAGTGCAACGAACAAGTTTTGTACCAAGGGCTCGCTGAACGCACTTGACTGCTGCCGCCATTACGCTCTGCCAGCCTCGTGTTAAATTCTAACACAGGTTACCGAGGCGCTTATCGCTTCATGACGTAACCAACATGGCCAGCATGAAAGTTGCTAGTTCTCTTGTCCAAATATCACTTGTTCGAAGATGTGCAGTGTTAGAAATGATTAGCGGGGAAAATAGATTTAATATTGATTTCATAAAGGATCTTAACAGCGCCTTAGACGTGGTGGAAAATAATAGCGAGGTTGATGCTCTCATTACGACCGGACGTGGCAAATTTTATTCTAATGGCCTTGATCTACCTTTTGTGCTTAATATTAGCAGAGAAAAGGCTTCAGAATTTATGAAGGATTACTCAAAGCTATTAGCTCGTTTTGTGACATTCCCAGTTCCAACAATTGCTGCAATAAATGGTGAGATATGATATGAAATGAATACTGCATTTAAAAAGTATCAGACATAGAGGTTCAAGAGTAGGCCAGTCTGCAGAGCATGGCAGTTTTCGACAAGATGTTGTGTGTGCAAGAGCAAATATAAATGTGTGCATGTGTGCAAATGTGTGCAAGAGTGCTAACAAAGTGTGCAATATGTGCACACTATTCAATTTTGGTCCGATGCGTGCCGCGAGCTTCTAATGGGCAAAGTAATTGTCAATTTGTCTCACAATGTGTGCACAGCACTTAATTCCTGCAAAAGCGCTTTAAAGCATTCCACACAATTTTGACTTCAGATTATAATTTAGCATTGGGTCAGTCATACATTTTGAATGATTAAATTTCAATTATTTTGACCCCCTCCCTTGTACTAGCCAAACTTCTAGGTGGGGTGTTGGATTTGAATGTAACCCCCCAAAAGCTCACCCAGTCAGTTGATTTTAATTTTAATTCAGTCCACACAATGATCGATCTTACAGAATAAATTCTTGACCCTATAATCATGCTTGAACACAAGTCAGATACTGTAGTTTCCCAAATAATCTTACTTTCTTTGATTCAGACCTTTTCATGCCCCTTGTTAGTAATGCTTCTTCTTAACAGGAAATTGACAATGAACCTAACACTGTAGTTTCTCAGAGAATTGGAATATGCTAGTTCTCTAGGCTTTAGGGCAAGCAGAGCTCATTTCAAAATATCAATAGAAATACTGAGATATGATATGACTCCAGTGCCATTCTGCGGTAATCTATAGGGTGTGGCCCTTAAAAATTTTCCTGGGGAGTACCCCCGACCCCCCTTCATTTTACCTCATAAAGCTTTCAGATTTCATTGAGCAACCCTGAAAAGTTGTGCCTCATATTTCATTCAATACTTGGTGTATTGAAAAAATTTCCAGTACCCAGAAAAATGTGTATGCATCCCTATGTTTTTCTGTCCGGCCAATGTTTTTGTGTGCATTAGACAAGCCTGCAGACTGGCAAGCAGGCAATATCTAAGGTGCAGTGATGACCAGTTTCTGCACTGATAGAAGGAAATTGTGCAGCAATAAATTTTTGCAGTGATTAAATTTTCAAAAATATTTAATTTTCAATATAAAATTATAAAACTGCTTGCTTATCAGCCTTTTACCCCATCTGGCAGAGTATGACAGTTCTCGTGTGTGTGCACTGTCATTTTGGCCATATACATCGCATGCAAATACCAGTTCTCAGCTATCAGGCCTGCAAGTACAGCTTTTCCAGGAAAAGGTATCAGCCCGAATTAATTGTCCAGGATGATCTCATGGGTTTTTGGTACCTTGATATTGACGACCCAGATAATAAATCACTTGCCAACCAAAAATCGCATGGCTTTGTAGTGATGAATGATAAAGCTTTTCATAGGCTATTTGCAGTACCACCATTGCACTAAGTATTTTGTAACAATGCTATAAATTTTGTCAAGCCTCAACTCAATATTTTTGAAAATTTTTATTTTGAGTCTGAATGAATTCTGGAAGAATTCCCTTTTTCAAATCTTTTAGTTTCCTTTGTCTGAATAGTTGGAGCTAAATTGTTTCTTTTGATAGTCCTTATTCTGATCGTATTGACAAGTATCAGTTTTGCATTGCAAAAAATTTTCTTTCAACACTTATTATTGGGACAAATGGTACCATTTTTCTCTTGACACCATTTTATATAATTGAATTTGCACCACTGTTCTTTTGCATGAATATACATTGCCTATCCCAGAAATATGGACTGAATCAGAAAAAAATCAGATACTTGAATCAAATGTCAAGCTTTGGTCACATTTGTGTTGCACTTGATAGTTGTTAACTTATCATAATTGGGATGAATGAGCAATGGCTTGCTATCATGAAATACCTTTGCCAGCATTCATCATTATGATATTTTGGCACTTTTCCTTCAGTTTACTTTCATTTTTGAGGTCACATAAAATGTACACATTGCAACTTTCCCCCTTGTTGATTTTCAGGCATGGTTTGGGGATTTGTAAATGATCATGTAGCAAAATCTTTGAATCCAGATGACTTAAGTAAATATATGCTTACATTTAGGACAGTATGTGATCTATCAAACTCTTAAATTAAGTAAATGCTGCTATCTTAATTTTATTGTGAGAGCATGTGCCCTGGCTGTTAGCCTATCTTAAAAACAGTCTGCCCTCCATTGTTCTCAAAATTTCTCTTAATAACCAAGATATTCATGTTGGTTGAATGAATGCACAAATAATCCATTATAATGAAAAACCACCTTAATATACTCTCTCTGAAGGTGTTGAAGTAAGCTTTGTTTGGTGTCAAACATCTAACTCAGTTTAGATGATATAAAGATTAGGCATTTTTTGTTCACCCACAATAACTAAATTCGGATGCAAAAATGGCAGAGGAAGACCCTCATTTAAGGCGATGCTTTTCAGTTAGTATTAGCCAGTCATGGAGACGATACACTGCCTTTAAATAGGCTGTAGTATGTTCGCCCCTGATAGATTTACTGTTTGTTTTACCTATGTATTCATGTTGTAGGACATGCGTTTGCAGCTGGAGGCCTTCTGGCCATGGCTCATGATTACCGTTTAATGAGAGAAGACCGTGGTTGGCTATGTCTAAATGAAGTGAGGCTTAAATTGCGTTTTCCACCTGGAGTATGTGATCTCCTTGCAGCCAAGGTGACTCAAAAACGATCCCTAATCGACTTCTTGGTCTTTGGGAAAAGATATACCGGCCCAGAAGCCCTTAGGCATCAGCTGGTACACAGCCTTCACAAAGAAAACGATTTATGTGACAATGCAGTGTTGTTAGCTGAAGGGTTGGTGGACAAAGAAGCTTTTGATCGATCTACACTTCGAACAATGAAAATGGACCTTTACAAAAAGGCAGTTAAGGACCTGACAAGAGATTTTACATTTCAGGATTTAGAATTGTTCCCCCCCAATTCTAGATTCTGACTTAGATTTTGAAAAAAGCAAATCAAGAATTAAATTCTAAGAAATTCGAAGATATTCTATTTTTTTGCTAGCAATTTTGAAAAAAAATTTGTATAAACATAAGTTTGTTTCAAAGTTGAAAGTGATTTAGAGAACCAAATTCATTTTTGTTTCTATGAATTTTATAGTTTCTAAAATTTGTAATATGATGTTTCAAAAGATTCATGTAAAATCAGATATATTGTTCTCAATAAAAGATTCAACATTGTATTTCTGATTAAATTGTTTTGAACTGAATTTTTCAAACAGTTAACCTGCATCTAGCTTGCTTTGTTAAATGCGCCTTTCTTCTTTGTCAAGCTTAAGACTATTTTATCAGAAAGCTCAGGTGTGCTCCTAAGCAAAGCTAAAAAATACTTCCTCGTGAAGCTGAAGTATGTTTCTTTACGTATACTTTTACTATTTCATCAAGCTTTAGTATGGTTCTTTGCAGAGCTTGAGTAAGTTCACGAAATTTGAGTATGTTTGTTTACATATACTCTGTCCAATGCTAAAGTAAACTTCATTGAGAAGCCTAAGTATACTTTGTCATTATCTTCCTGCAGTCATCTGTTCTGGAGATATACAACTCTAGGGCTTTCTCTTGGAGTCTCTCTATCTTCCTTTTACTTGCTACTTTGCAGAAGTACCAGACTGAACTGCAGTAGGTCAAATGAGAAAAGTTGCTGACTTGTAAATTGTTAATTTTCCTTGGTGGGAACTATGTTACGAAATCTTGATAAGACATCTAGTCTCTGGCTCACTTTCTTGCACAAATTGCTGATATGAGTGGTAAACTTTAGCACATCATCAAGTTCAACTCCAGGTAGCTTGAGACATCTTGTTGGTTCTGCTTCATTGTTTTCATCAGCAAATAAGTTTAATCTTTATATTGCTTTTCATGCAATTTCGAAGTACCATTACTCGGTGCTTTCCCTGTTTTGCTTTCAGACGATTGTCCTTGTACTGTTGTGAAACCATCCTAAAATCTCGATTCCATTGTACCTCAACATCCTCACTGTTCTCCCTGGAATAATAGATCTGATGAGAGTCAGCATATCTGACACTGCTATATGTTGAAGATTAAGTCATTTTGAAAAATTTCACATAGCATTAGAAGCGTGGAGGGAGGGCGCAGTGGGCATGGCCCCCTCTGTTTTCAAAATTTGACAGATTTTCGGAAAAATCGTTGTTATGTCGGAAAC
Organism: Rhopilema esculentum; assembly: GCF_013076305.1. The sequence continues at coordinate 10,522,914 of NW_027019328.1, read as the reverse complement.
ATCTCAAACTTGTGCTATGGGTAAAAAGGAGAAGTGAAACGAACCAAATTAATTAATATTTATCGTATTATTAAGTGGCAAGTCACTTTTGTAAAGAAAATACTAAATTTCCACAAAAACAAAATGATCCACAAAACCATCCGCACTACTAAACGTTGAGAAGGTTTAAATTGATCACATTTGACCAAGCCATAAAGGTACGAGGAGAATCAAATCTCAAAATATGAAACTCGTAGAATCAAAGATCTGCAAATACCGACACCACGTTTCGTACGTCTGTGCAAAAGTCTGGAATGATATCCCAAACGACATAATAAATATGGAATTTACTCGCCTTTTCAAACAAAGAATGAAAACCTACCTCTTGGGCCAATAATGGAAAATCAATATGGAAATAATTTATCCCCAAACATGACCTGCTAGTAAGCCAGTTTTTATATTTGCTTTGTTTTTTGCATGTAAATACTTTTATTTATTTAGATACTATTTTTGTCACTGAAGGAGTATCATGATTATATCTTATACGAACTGACATGGCACCCTTTCGAAAGAAGAGAAGAATGCTCTTCACAACGAGCCCAATGAATCTTTCAAGCACTGTAAAATTATCAAATGTCTTTCCAAAAACTTTAGACAATATACAACCTTTTACATTACCTCTCATTTTATGAAATGAATGGAATTGGAAGAGCAGAGTTTTTGCAATCACGCCCTCCCGGAAGATCAATATAAACAAAACATAGTTTGTACAAGGCTTTAAGTGCCAACAAACATCATCTTGTTATGAGAAAACATCGGAAAAGTGGACGTTATTCGAGACCTTTTTGTTGTATTAAGAAAATAACCAAGATTTTATAGGAAAAAAGAGAAAAAAATATTTGGACCAGTTAGAGAGGATGAAATCGTCCAATCTGTTGACAGATAAAGCGAAAATTTGGATGACATTTTAGCAAATAATTTGGACCGTAGGTGCGTCAATCGTTTATTTTGGGCTGTCGGTGCGTCAATTGCAGAGACGGCCATAAATAAAACCTAAACCGTTTTTAGGGGGTTAAGAAGAAAAAACAATGGCCATCTTCCGCCGAATAAGAAACGTTACCTTGTTCATGCAAAAGTCGCAAGCCATTCGGCCATTAACTACTGCACGAAGAAAAGAGGTAAAAAGTTAACAAGCATCTAGAAATCTGAAAATACTTTGACATGGGTTGGGCATGCAGGGTCGCAAGAAAAACCTTTACTCTCCACAGCCCAACTTCAGGTTGTCTTGTATTATGTGAAGAAAAAACTATGCCAACATAAAGTTTATACACATTTGCACGCTTGTTGATTTGGCTGTATAAAGACACAATGGAACGCCTACTCGCCTACGGCTAAAATGAACACAAACTCTACAATCATGCTATCTGTGCCAAAACAAAACCCAAGGGGCACCAAAAAGGCGTACCCTGTCAAATATCAAAAGTGATTGAACTTTACTTAATCAAGCTCTATCTCAATTTTAGTTGAATATTCAGTTCGTGTTACTGTTCTAGGCTGTTACCAATAGGTTCTTCGGCGACTATCTTTTTGTGATATGCGATGATCAGGCCATTTTTAAATTGCAGATGTTCATTTTTTAGCGTTTCTCTCTTGTTGCCCGTTGGCTTTAGCCTGGGAGGCCATTCTTTCACTTGTTCTTGTAACTTGCTTTGTTGAAGCGTGCCATTTTGCTTCACAATAAACTTTTACTTGTCAACTTCCTTTGCCGATTGCAACGTTGATTGAAATAAAGTGATTTCTTCTTCACTGAATTCTGAATGCAAGAACAAGTTTTATTTATTCATAGCCTGTTCTTTAGCAGCATGACCATGTTGTTAGGTGTATTTCAAAGTCGCGGTGAACACAGTGGACTCAATTTTCTCCTGTGGCTTGTGGAGATTAACCTTGGGCAGAACCGCTGAGGCAGCTGACCAGTGTTTAGGCCTTGCTACTTGCGTAGGCCAAAAGATTACCAATATTCTTGCTTGATGACATACGTTTAATAGTGGAAGCTCAAACAATTTGAACGCAATGTTGAGGTGTGTAAATTCTAATTTCGCGCATAAAAGTTTCATTCAATTTCTATTCAGTTGTTCCGGGCAATTTGCAAGAAGTATTCTCTCAATTTAGAATTAACCAATTTCAGATTGATTTTCACAACTGCCTGTCGACATCATATTATATATCTCCGTTTGCTTCATCTTTAAAAGAGTCTTGAACGCAAACAAATATTGTGATCAATATCGAAAATATATTAACACTTTTCAAATGTAAATAGACATTTTTCAGATTCTTGGAAAAGTCATTCAAGTGGATCATCAGTTATTTTTAAGTTGCTAGAGAGCATTTGAAGATATCAACTACATTACTCCAAAAATTTCCATTTACTGAGAATCAAATAGATTGACTGTGAACCGGAAAATTCTATGCAGAATTAGCTAGAACGTTATGGTATAAACGACATCTGGAACTTGGTAGTTTCACAGGTTTTATCGGGCAAGCAAGAAACACTTTCAGGAGGCCGGAACCTGCCTGTGTCATCTTCCTGAGCTTGAGGGCATAGCTTGATCCAGCATAACTGACGGCAATGTGGTTGATTTGCTTTAAATTGCTCCAAGATTGACAGACATCACATGTAAACAGGCTAATTTGATTTTCTTCTAAGATTTGGGAAGCAAGGTCCTTCTAGATTCCATGAACTCTTTGGGAGAGTTTACTTTTAAAATTGCAGTCAAATTACTGATTGTATCATCTTCTTCCACTTTCATTCTATGTTCAAGATTGCACTTTTTCTTCTCTCATTGCACCTTTGTCATGACTTTTGGGTGACATAAATCTATTGGCGCGTGCAGTTTGGCGAATATTAGCCTGATCAACATTTTAGGCAGCTCTTCATTCTTCTTGGTACTCTTCTTCTTTCCCTCCAAGAACAGGAAAATCTTTCATTATTTTCACATTTTCAACAGCACCATCTTTTCTATTGATTATGTCTGGGAATATCCAATTTGACTTTTGACTGCAATATTTTGAAGATAGTGCAAATATCATAATATGCGTGTAAAACCTGCTGTGAATTTTTCCCCATTTTCTAAGAAATTCTTGAGCCACCTTTTTTTAGTTTTTTCTGTTGGATTTGTTTCATCGCACTTCTTTGGCCAGACGCTTTCTGCTGCTGCTAGGTTGTGAAGAACTGCTTTTAGGACATTCAGGGTATGCTCTGCAAATCAGTCTTCAAAGTTCATGGAAAATGCATGACACTTATCATTCTCTCTAAGTAGTAGCCTTGTTTTTCGAGGAGACGGGCGAAACAAAGAGGGCGTTCCTACAGTCCTTTCTTTTTAACAGTATTTGCAGCCTCTCCATCTATTGTCATCTTAACCAATATTTCTGTACCATGACGAAGATCATCCATACACTGTACCAAAGTCAAAAAGACAATCTGCACCACCAAGCTCACTGCTTGCGATACCAAAATACACTGTCTTCACACCTTCTTCCTCTGCTGGTACAAACCTTGCGTTTATGAATTTGGAATCATCTTTCTGTTTGTCAGCGCTGCCATCAATCTGCACACAGAAGCACAAGCACTGCTTCAAAATTCGACTGACTTTTTCTTTTTCCAAAGAGGCCATAATTGGGAGCTCTCTTTCCAAAGGGGCTAGAGCTACAACCCTAGATAGCATGGTTCTTTTAGATAGCTAGATAGTGACTATGTAAACAGGAAGCTAGGCCACTTCTCTCTATTCTTTTGCTCCCCAGCTGTAATCGTCACAATTTGAATATCAAATATTTTGAAACTTTAACAACTTTGCAAGTAGTCAAGTGTATAAATCTAAGGAGCTCTTTAAAAAGCAATTGTCTTGCAAAATTATAATTATGTCGAATGATTATTTGGAGTAACTGTAGCCAAAGGAGGAAAGTTTTTATCAAAATTTTCATTTGGAGGGGCACTGGCCCCCATGCCCCCTGCAACTACGTGGCTGTCTGCAAAGATGAACGTTTGTCGATTTCTCGTCCCATCGCTATTCAGATTATAAACATTTCTTAAAGTCTGACTACCTGCTCATAGTTTATTCTCCTATTGCAACGCTACCCCCCCCCCTCCTTTATTCATTTTTAAAAAGATTATTATTGACTGTCGTAATGCTATGTATCGCTGCGTTTTCAGGATCACGGGGTGGACTTATTGCGTCTGGTTTCTATTGCTGCACATCTCTGTATTGCTACATATATCAGTCGTTGAATCTGTCAGCAATGCTCACTGTATTGCAGCCAATAACCGAATAAAAGCAATGAGGACTGGAATGGCAGCTGCTAAACCTGGTATGTCTTTAAAGTCATTTCCTTTAATGGAAGGTGGGGTCGAAGAAACCTCTAAGTGTTAGTACTTAACTTGCCTTTGTAATGACCTCGCTAAAATTTTTTCCCGCTACCGCCAGGTTTGATTTAAACTTTCCCAGCCTTTTTGTTTTGTTTTCCCATAAATATTTTTGTGACTGCATCGAAAACTTATGTTATCAATTTTCGGCAATTTGCGATTTTTCTTATCCCCGAAAATTTTGATTTGAAAATTTCTTCCGGGGTGGTTACTAGGGGGTTTTCAATTAAGATTACAGAAAAATAAGCAGATATTTCTTTGAAGCCTGGTGGCTTAATGCTTCTTGATGATTTTTAGGATAATCCTTGCATTCCCGTTTCGAAATGGATTGCCAAATTGATTCTCCTTGACTAAAGTAGGGACATCAACTACATTTTCTTAGAAAATAACGAATCGAATTTTCGACTAGAAGTCAGGAATTTGCATTAACTGTAGCATCATAGTAGTGCAGGCACGCCCCCTCACTTTTTAGCTGAGCTGAGCAGGTAATGGCATCAAATATAATTTGAGAAAACTACCTAAAAGCTAGAGCCCCCTCCCCCCTCCCATTCCAAACTTTGCTCCGGCGTCCCTGCAGTACCAAAAAATTTTGTTGGCTACATTTTCAAATGAAGTTTTGTATGGCATAATTAATTTTTCAGACTATTGGACTCGTCTTAACGAAGACCCAGTTTGTGTACATCCTAAATATGAAACACCAGGAAGATTTCAAAGTCCGTACGACGGCTTCATTGGAGGTATCAAACTGGTGCATATTTATGGCAGGGTCACTTGCAACAAGCTTTATCGTCACTATGAAAACTTCTGGGGCTGCAATAGAGATTTGCTAAAGCCACTTGGGATTTTTATCACAGACTTGCACAAGAGGATCTTATTTAATCGCACTGGCAGCGACCCCCCTGGCAATGTTCAACTGCCTTGGTATTCGTCCAGTCTCTTCGATGGTGCATCATCCGAGCTCATATTCAACCGCATGAATGATCCACTCTACGTCAACCAGGATTTCAAGTTGTTTGCTTGGTACGGCGAAGACCTGATTAATAAAGATGAACGCGAGAATGACGGCCAAACTTGTGTTGATGTGTATGCTCATTTTGTATAGGTGAATCGCCCCGCATCCTATTATTAAACTAACTTAAGCTTTCTAAGCTTTTTTAATTTCAAGATGCTAGTTATTCTATAATATTTTCTTGTTATGACCGCTCCAGCTCTTGTCCCCCTAAAATGTGTCTTGTAAGTAAAACACTCTAGTGGAAGCAGTACTTTTTTACTAAACTTTAAAAATGCCCAAGTTTTAAAAAGGGACTACAGGGTGTTGGGATTTTTCAATAGTAAAGGTCTCTGTGGGTGTGCCGTGAGCAAGGGTATCCTTTTTAGAACCTTTTTCTAGCCAAGGCTATACTCTTTTGCAACTTTGATCAAGCCAAGGTCTAGCCAAAGGTATTTGAAATTTTTGGCCTGGGAAGCGGCCATTGAAAGTAGGAATTTCTTCCCGACAATCTATTTTTGTTGGTGATAAACTAGTAAATGAAACCAATCGACCTTTGACATTTCTAAGTTGAAACCAACAATTTCGAAGTAGCCCCCCCCCCCCTCATGAAAGGGACTGCCTTGGAATTTGTTAAGGCTGCTGCTGGTTGTTGAGGCTCATTTTCATTCTTTAAAGACACAGGAGGCTCGTGTTTTGTTGCTTCTCTGAGCTTGAGATCTTACTACATATCTTTTATGTTAGATAGCGGAAGTTTTTTGCCTTTTTAAGGTCGTAAGAAATATAGCTTATGATGCCATGGAGATCTTGAACTTAGATTATCTAAGTCTAATGCTTAAATCAGATCCTTAACAATATGTTTCAAATTATTTTGTTATCAAGACAAGTATTGTCTAGAACCTGAATAAAGCTTTTTCTACTTGAAAACTAAAATCTTGAGCCTCACATGAATAGCATTTATATATTACAGTAACATATTTTATAAAAGTCTGTACTCTTGTGTTATTTAGAGAAGCCTGACCCATTAATTGTTGGCATGCAATCGACAGAACTGCGTTAGCTCCACACTAAGCGGATATATAATATGCAAGGGAATCGGGTTTTTTTCTAAGGGTAGGGGGCCGTCAAATTTTGTCCAAGGCCCACAAGGTACAAGGCTCACAAGATACAGCGGCGAAAGCATTAAAGAAACAAGTTTTATCTAGCAACAGTTACAGACAAATCGAATTCTTATCGATCACGCCTTATATGCTTCGTAGTGCATCAAAAGATTAACAAATTTACTCTGTATCAAAAATTTGAACCACAAAAACTAATGTATTTTTTTGAGAGGTCAAGCATTCTGATTGTTATTTGCAGACAAAACTAAGAGCACAATTTTTGCTGCTACTTTCAAATTAGAAATGGCAGAATTAACCCTTTTTTCTCTCAAAGTTTTACATGTAAATGCTGTCATTGAATCTTCTTAAAACGCCTAGAGAAACCGATGGAGCTTCCTAGGAAATATTACAATTTAGTGAAACACCTAAATTCCTCTCTGCCCCTGGTTCTTTTTCTAGCAAAAAGCCACATTTTGGAGGCTAGATGAACAAGGGGATAAAGCATTAATCGCAGGGAAATCATAACTATAAATTGTCAAGGTAACTAATTTGAAAATCTCAATTAATAACACAATAAGCATGAGTATTTATCTAAGTTTGCAAAATTCAGAAAACATAAAAAAATTTTTTTTGGTGAATGAATGATAATCGCTCTCTTTAGTTGTAGGTAGAAGCATTTTATCTTGGACTTTGGCCATTTTGGGAGAATTTCCTCGTCAAATGAAATAAATACAACAACTCAAAATAGGTCAAATTTTGCGTACGTCGTTAGGTGGGAAAATTTATCGTCTGAGAGCCTAACGTTTGTAAGCACCATCCTAACTATTCCCTACACTCTGCTGCTTTTTTCTCAAAAATAATTACACGTTTTCCTAGCAGCCATTGTAAAGAAAGGGATATGTGTTAAGACCACTTTTTAGATTTAGTCGGACCAAAATCAACCTATGAATAATCGTAAGTAACAGGGCCTAGCCTATGGGTACCGGGTACCTGGTATTGCTGATCCCAGCTGATAATAAGTTTAGCTCGGCATTTTGACGTCAACTTGTTAAAATTGAAGCAAATTCAGCTAAATGCCGACGAGGCTTGATAGAAAACTCATTTCACGTTTGATAATTGACGAATGTACAGAACTAGTAGTCTAAAAACAATCATTGTAGTGATTTGAAACTTAGAGGATATCATTTACTTGATTCAAAAAAAGGTATTAAAACTGTTTTAACATTCAACACTGAACCACTACCATTGCGTAGATAAAAATGGACCTTGGTACTTGCTTCAAAGTGTCATAATGCCACCTTCTTTCCAAGTACTGCAACTTATGCACGAAACATATCATATTGCTGATCTTCCATTTTTCTCCGTTTGTTTAGGTGTCTCCAGCATTTTCTTCATTAAACCAAACTGTGCAAGAAACAGTTCTTGTGGAGTAGTAGGTTTCCAAAAATTCTTAACAGGACTTTTCTTTTTTATCTTTTTCTTTTTTAACCTTTTATTGTTCTTCTTTATATCATTTCTTTTACTCCGTAAACTGTAAGGTCTATACTTTAACTTTTGATTTTCTTTTATTATCCGCTCTCTAATCAAATCCATTTGTTCTTTTTCAGTCATTTTTGTGTCAGTAGCCGAGCTAACCTCGTTTTCAGTATTGCTTTCTTCCACTTTAATATTACTTACGAGGCCATTTCCTTCCGCTGTCATTTTAACGTCATGCTCTGTGTCTGATTTCCGCGCATTTACCTCAGCGGACAGCACCAAGCGAGCATGGTATCTAAGATCGTCAAACATACTTGGTCGATGGCGTTGTTCATTATTATGTTGCCAATGAAACTGCTGTTCGAAATTTTCTTTCTGACGGTTGTTCTGTCCAGCACTCTTGTATGCAACGCTGTTCGTTTCACATCTATTGTTAACCTGAGTTGTAGTATCATTTTGCTTAACTACAAGGCCACGCCTTTGCGGTAGATAAGGGAAAGTATGCCTGTTATGACGCGCATGTTCTGCTAGGACATGTTCAAAAAAGCCGTTGCTGGAATGTTCATTCTCTCGATACAGGTAGTCGCCAGGGGCATGAGCAATTTCAGCAGACCGCTGGTTTTGTTTGTCATTAGTTTTGCTCTCTGTGTCCCTCGTTTCTCTCAGTTGGCCTCTCTCTGAAACATATTGCCTTGTTTGTATTGGAATGGAAGGGTGTGAGTGGGCAGCGGTTTCATTTGCCTTTGGCCCAAAGATTTCCAAGGAAGAGTCGAATAATGGCCTGATGTTGAGCAAGTTCTTCACTGCTCTTTCATACAAATCAGCAAAGCTGGAAAATATGTCAGCAATAAGTTACTTGTGGCAAAGTGCAAAACTAATTAGAATTTTATAAGAAAGCAAAATAGGCAAGATACATCTGCAATGCATTTTTGTGCTACATAAATGAGTAAACATAAGTGAATAAATATATAAGTCGTTTTAGAATTCGATTGAGCCTTTTCACTTTTGAAATATTTGCTAGTTAAAATTGTCTTATTTGAGAACTTAGCTCTCTAACATACTTAAATGATTTGAAGTAGACATCAGTTGCCAATACAGTATGCTAAAAGCAACGAGATAAAACTTTCTTCACACTACAATCTATAACTTGTTGATCAAAGAGTGAATTGATAATTTTCATTAAGATACAATCACTTTGATGGAAGCAGGAACTTTAAAAGCTACTGTAACTAATTTTTACCCTAATTATAAAGCTTCTCTCACCATTTGAATCATCTTTAATATTAACAAACAAATATAAAATGAGACAAATATAAAGTAAGAGTTGCTAAGGGTAAAAAGATTCCGCGAGAAACAAAGGCAATCGACACACTGCCCCCCTGTTTATATCAAGATGTGAGAAGGTATCCTAGAAATTTAATTTTTTGGTCTTCTTGTCTTAAATATAATACACAAAACTTTGAACGTCGGGGCCAGTGTTTGTTAGATACACTTGCAATATTGATTCTATGAAAGTTCATTTTAACTAAGTTAAGAAACTTTTCGAAAACGTTTAATAAGTTGATAAAGCAAGAAATTTCAGTTGCTGGTTGTAAACAGAACTGCCTTAAGCCTACATAATGAATTTACACCATCGAAACGCAAGAAAGAGCGAAATCTAAGAGCTGGAGGTTTTCAGTGGTTTGTAAAACATCAAGTTGCCTTTTTGGCCAATGAATAATTAATAAGACGATAGTTGTTTTGAAACTTGAAATAAATCGCTGTTCTCTTGACCAAATCTGTAAACATGATACTGATTACAGACGCTGGCGATTGCTCCATCAGCTTCTATAAAATCAAAGGCAATCGACCTTCCTTTCTTAAATTCTAAGAAACATTCGACGATGCGCTCTGTTCAATAAGCAGGTACCGGCCGATGTGAGTTCGGCAAAGATCATTTCAAGCTCGAATTGAATGGCATTAGGCCACTCAAGATTGTAAACATACAATTATTTTTTTAGCTTAGGCTCCCTGCACACTGAACCGCTTTCAGCATTCGGAGTCAGTCTAGAGAACCCCGTATATTGCCTAAACTCCGAAACGCACAGGGATGTTTGTGTTTCACTCACTTAGATAAACAAATGGATAAATATTTCGTAATTTTACCTCGTTACACTTGATCTTCTGTCTCTTGTTCTATACCTCTGTGCGTCCCATTCGGGTGTTCTCCCTAGTGCTATTCCATCTTGGCTGTTGTCGTATCCTTGGTGAGACTGACCCGTGCCTTCGCCAGCCTGTCCGTTACGTAAATACTCATTCAATCGACGGCTGACGCTCTCTGCCATTGCCCAGGTCACCAAAAATGCCTAGATAACTTCAGATCTTGATCTCAGTCCCAAATGTTCTTATCAAACAGCTCTGCTTTCACGAATCGTTCATAAGTTAATTAACATAACCCTATAAAACAGTTGAATCAAAGGAACTTTCATAAACAGCTAGAGCAACTTTGATCATTTCTGTACTTGTGGAAAAACCAGAGGGTGATGAATTTTTAAATACTTACGCAGTTCAGTGGCTACCTGTTACCTTCGTTTATTGCAATTATTCGCCCTATTACGGGTATTAAGACAGTCTTCTGAATAAATTCCTTTGTAGCTATGGCCTAAAAATATATCAACATGTTCTTAAAACTATTCATAGACCTAAAAAAATGCAAAATGAAGTCAAAATGCAAGCACGAGAGCACCAGCCGTGCAAAAGAAACTCATTTGAAAGAGTAAAATTAGGTCTGTGGCCAGAAGTCACTTTGCGCAACTGGCGATGTTCACTCGTTTGAGTCACTTCTGCTGAAACATCCTCCATTTCCCGAGAGATAGTAGCTGAACCATTTAAATTTTTCTAAAAGTAGAAACAAGTTCTCTGACAGAAAATTCAAGCACTAAATCATGAGAAAAAAATGTTGTAGTCTTTCCAAATAAAAAGCTTGAGAAGTAAAAAAACAAATGTAAGGACGAGACCGCATGCTGCTGGAAAAACTTGCTTGCATTTCTGATTTTTATCTGGAGCATTTGTGTAAACGTAAAAGCATCGTTTTATTGAATTTACGAGATCAATACCAAAACGGTAGCTACAAACCTACTGTTTTGTTGAAGATTTTACCAGATAGCGCAACTCGTATTCAACGATCTTTTTGTCGTGTATAAGACAGTTTTCTAATATACCTTAAAATACAAGTCAGTGAAATAGCAAGAGAAATATTAAACAAACATGGTTAAACCAGTGATGAAGCAACTCTCAGAGCTCTCCCTGAACAAATTAATCTATCAATGAAGAGGATTAAACTTGGATTGATATCCTGGAAAATGTAGAGGCAAGAAGGTCTTTTTCAGAGGATTTTGAACACTTCTAGAACGAAGGGAAAATTCTAAGCATTAGCTATCTGTGTTGCGATTAAGAAATTTCATAACATGAAATTTTGGCAGCTGATAAACCATTGCATTGACCTATTGACAAATAGAAAATCTCGACCTAAATATATCAAGAAAGCAAGTAGCCAAGCGTAACAACTAATTATTTTGTCATGTGACTTGCAACTACCAGTCAAAACCTTGAAAAACGTGATCAATGTGTGTTTAAATCGAGGTCAAAGAAATAAGGAGGCCAAAATGAAGCACACACTGACAGCGCATATCGCATAAATTTCTTCTGGGAAACATGAAAAGCAAAAAGACCCTGTGGTAAGGAATATAATGGATTGTGGACCACAGTGTCAGCGTAACACACGTTTCACATGATGAAAGAAGGTTGCAAAAGAAAGGGCCTGAGAATTTTTTAGCAAAAAATCGACATGCAGAGTCAAAGAATTATATTGTGATGCCATTAACTATGTAATATTGCATGTTTGATTATACAAAACTGAGCTGCAAAATTTAAAATCTTCAAGAATTACATTCTATCTAAAAACTATTCTCAAGAATATGACACCATACTTCTCAAATATTGCAATTTGGCATCTTTTACCATCATATTAACTTTTCGGTTAAAGTAATTGGGAGTGTGGTTAGAGCAAATGGTCAATTGAATAAAATGCCGAGGAAACTTATACTTGCTTAAGGAAAACTTTTGTTTATTTAAAGTTAGCATTTTATGATCAAAAGCGAAAATATCAACTTTTTTTCTCCATTTAACAGTAATAGATGCATCTAAATCTTTGTAGAAACTCATTTGTGTCTAAAAAGATCAGTTTTTTATGAGAAAGAAAAAGTTGACAATCAGAAACTTCGAAAACAAAAAGGAGGAATGGGAACAGGACCTTTAAATCGGAACTGTCAATTTCAGCGATACTTGAAAAAGATTCAAATTTAACGCAAGCATGCATTCATTAGCCGCATGTCACACTGGCCACTGTGCCCATAGCATCAGAAAAGTTAGCATTTTTTGGCATGGCCAGATTTTTTCAAAATGGATTTATGGCATATAAACGAAATCAGATTTTTGGACAAATGTATTTTAATTCAGGCCCTTTTGCAGCCACTGTAACATTTATTCATCACTTCAAGATACTCATATCACAATATTTCTAATATTTACTTAAAAATACTGGGGTGCAGGCAAAAATTAATGAAATTAAAAAATGTGCATTCTACATTCGCTCAATTTGATTGGCAACACATCAGCTGAATGCTGCCTCTAGGTTGTTGCTGTCTTTTACTGGTAGAGAAAATGCATTTCTCAGATTGCGCATATCGCCGGAGTATTCTTAAAGAAAAATTAGCAATGACCGAGTTAGTTGTTAAGAAGGGAAAGCCAAAGAAAGGAAAGGTACAACAAAACCAGTTGGTTGTTAAGAAGTGAAATCGAAAGCGAAGGAAAAGAAGAGTTAAAATGAGAGTAAAAATAAAAATTTAGCTCTACAATGAAACAAGGCCGTTAAATTTATTTCAACAGCATAACAAGGGACTTTGCTGCTGGAAAGACACGGAAGCAGCCTATAACTGGACCATTATTTTTAGACATGATATAATTATTGAGATATCGCTTGGCCCGTTACTAGCTTTTGTGCTTTAGGTTTCTAAGTCCCATTTTCCGAAAAAGTGGGTAAGCCGTCCTTTATTTGCCGACGTTTGGAAATTTGCTGACTAGACTAAGCAACACTTGATGGCAAATAACTCTTGGTTTTTGCAAGAGAACCGTTTTTCAAGGGGATGTCACATCACACAGGCCCCCTATAGCGACGGGCCTGCATATCGTTTATTGACATAATGCAGGGCAATTCAAAAACTGTGTTATAATTTTAACATAATCACCACCCTTTTATTCTATGTTACAAGCAATGCGTAATTCCCAGGGCCACGGAGGGGATTCATGGGCCCCGGGTCAAGACGAAAGATAAATAGTAAAGCATGCCTAAGGCAGATGTTTCCAGGGGTATGAGGAATGCTCCCCTAGAGATTTTTGAAAATGATGGTTGCTTAAATTGCCCTTGTGGCTATTTTCGTTGCTAAAATTGCTATGATGGCTAAACTGCTTTGGTGGCAATAGTGTAGATAGAAGGGGGTCAGAGGGGGCAAAAAAACCCCTGTAGAGCTAAACTCCTCTGGTCTTGTCGGAAATTTAACAAAATTGCCTATGTTTATCTGATTGCTATGTTTTGATTGAAAATAATTTAAAGCTAAATAAACATAAGAATATCTGAAGAAATCAGAATATTTATTCATTTCTGTTCCGATGTCGTCATGTTACGTTAAAATTTCTGAAAAAATTATTAATACTTGTTAGAACTTTGCTGGAAAATCCAGGTTTTTCACCCCTCCTATGAATTTTTCTATCTAGGCTCTTGTCTTGTGGCTCTTACTTCTATTTGCTGTTTGATACAATTTGAGCATAACTGATATCTTAACACCATAATGCATAAAAATGAAAATTTCTAAGAATTTTTAAAAGTCTTCGAAAATGGAAAACGTTTAGTTCGTTAACTAAGTTTTATCAAACCCGACACACTGTTGCATGCCTTAGTGTATGCCTTAGCGTGAATCTGTATGATCAAGATAAAATAAGGAACTTAATAAGGAAGTTCCTTATTTTATCTTGGTATGATGTATACATATTTTGTTGCAATCACATTTTTGGTAACATTCAGAAGCTTTTCAACTTCTTTAGCCCAAGCCCACAAAGATGAGAAATTCTCAACAAAAATATTTTTAATACTCAGGCAGTCAGACTCAAACTGCTTCTACCATACTTCATTCAAAGACTTTTGTCATCGTTTTCTCTAAAAATGACAGTTTGTGGTAATGGAGAGGCTGGATTATTGCTTAGAAATCCTTTAAATTGAGTTATTATTTATGGGCCCCTATAGCCAAGGGCACCCGGTTCAGTGACCCCCCTGACACCCCTCTCCACAGCACTAGTAATTTCCTTAAGGTTATCTTAGACATCCACATGCAGTCCTGCACAGATAGAACTTAATAATGAACTAAAATAATTCTTTTTGATGTCTTATTGATCTGTATTTACTTAAGATGTTTATATAATGAAGAAAGTCAAGTGGTAACAAGAGGGTGCAATGCCATTCGAACTCAGTAGAGGAATAAATTTGTTTATACACAACCGGATAGCGAAAACTGATATTGTTGGCATTATTCTGCACTTTAAAAGCAGAAGCTGCGCAAAGTGCAAAGAATAAAGAACTAAACATTGCATCTTCTTACAAATTTTGTCATTTTCGGGAGTTACTGCAGTAAGTTGGATTCACCACAGGTTGTACAAAAGTGATTTTTGAAAGACTGGGAAAGGGAACAGGATCACACCAAGGGTCTCCATCGACAAACCGAAAATGCGAGTAGAAGCCCACTGAATATTTCCTGCTTTAGAAGGTATGGGGCACATGGAACACGTAGATTAACGCAGAGTTAAAATAATTGTCTCTGTTTTAATGCTACTTTTTAAAAAAATTCAGTTACTTAAATGTATTAACTACCCAACATTCACAGTTGATAAAGTCAAGTATTAGGAAAACAAAACGTCACAGAAAATTATACACTGCGGGATTCTATTTACAGAATATCAGTAATAAAGACTCATATACGCCTCACGAGTTCGCAACTTCTTTATGTCCTTTTCACTCATGAGCTGCAATGGGAATAAAAGATTACATTCTAAAAGATGCCACATAAACACGAGTCATTCTGTTAACAGCAATCAATGTATACTTTCTGATAGCCACAAGTTGAGACTAGCAAAAAACAAACATATCGAATTTTGCTTGCAAGGTAATTCCACTGAAATGCAGGGTCTTTATAGACCAATAGCAATAACACCCGTGGTGTTTCAATGCAAGTGGGTTTTTCAGCAAGAAGTGTAATGTGAATAAAGCAAGTGGCTAACCGTGGAATCAATAGCAAAGAATAACTAACTAATGCGGAAATAGAAAGGAGAAATCGCCATACGCCTATCTATACCAATCGCCAATATGAAATGGCTTTATGAAATGGAAAGTATCCTTACTCTTAGTTTGGCATTTGTTCCTTCGTGCCCATGTACATCTGTACAGTCTCGAACTTTTATGAACTCTTCTTTTCGTCTGAAAACAAATAGCATAATTAGTTTTAGACGGCTAAATAATATTTCTAATGAGATTTATGGAGATAAAAAGCAAATGTATTGGATTTGAGGGAGGGGAATGATTATACAAAGAACATAAGATGGTACGAATTTGCTTATCCGAGTTTGCTTATCCAAGTTTGCTTATCCAAGTTTGCTTATCCGAGTTTGCTTATCCAAGTTTGCTTATCCGGGGTTGCTTATCCAAGTTTGCTTATCCAAGTTTGCTTATCCGAGTTTGCTTATCCAAGTTTGCTTATCCGGGGTTGCTTATCCAAGTTTGCTTATCCAAGTTTGCTTATCCGAGTTTGCTTATCCAAATTTGCTTATCCGGGGTTGCTTATCCAAGTTTGCTTATCCAAGTTTGCTTATCCGAGTTTGCTTATACAAGTTTGCTTATCCAAGTTTGCTTATCCAAGTTTGCTTATCCGAGTTTGCTTATCCGAGTTTGCTTATCCAAGTTTGCTTATCCAAGTTTGCTTATCCGAGTTTGCTTATCCGAGTTTGCTTATCCAAGTTTGCTTATCCAAGTTTGCTTATCCGAGTTTGCTTATCCAAGTTTGCTTATCCAAGTTTGCTTATCCAAGTTTGCTTATCCAAGTTTGCTTATCCAAGTTTGCTTATCCGAGTTTGCTTATCCAAGTTTGCTTATCCAAGTTTGCTTATCCAAGTTTGCTTATCCAAGTTTGCTTATCCAAGTTTGCTTATCCAAGTTTGCTTATCCAAGTTTGCTTATCCAAGTTTGCTTATCCAAGTTTGCTTATCCAAGTTTGCTTATCCAAGTTTGCTTATCCAAGTTTGCTTATCCGAGTTTGCTTATCCGAATTTGCTTATCCGAATTTGCTTATCCGGGGTTGCTTATCCGAGTTTGCTTATCCGGGGTTGCTTATCCGAGTTTGCTTATCTAACTAACAATTGACTGCATAAAGCGTGAGTTGCAACTTAGTATGGTAATGTTATACAGGCCAGTTTTCAACAGGCTGTAAATGTAAAAAACACCTTTTACCCTATGCTACTCTCTGCTTACCTCAGCTTAAAAAAACTTAAACCTCACTATTTCAACGTTATGTTGTCCAGACGTCCAAGCGCCATTTCAGATTTTTTTTTAAAATAAGAAAGCAAGCAATGTTACCTTTTTGTGGATTTTGCCTGACTAGTAGCCATCTTTGCGAAGTAACAATCTCTGCAAAGGGCTTTTGACTTGCTCCTATAGTAGTCACCATTTGGCATTTTAAGACAGGAAGCACACTACAAAATAAAATAATTACAAAACGCTTACATTAAGAACTATTGGATATCAGTCAAATAGGCTCTAGACAGACCAAATATATATTACTCGTAAATTATTGTATTTTATTTGGTTTCAGAAAGCAAGGCTCAAGGACAGTATAAGCCAGCCTAAGACTTGGCTAGAAGCTGCAAAAACCAATCTGACAAAATAACCACAAGAGGAGATTTTTCATGACCATTTTTCAAACACAATAAAGTAATCACTAGTTTTAGAGTAAGTGAAACCATGAACTTTGCTATTAAGACCCTTTAAAGCCAATTCTATGAAAAATTACATTGAGCTGAATTCATATATGAGAGGAACTATTGCAACAAACAGGGGTTAGATTTTTATCAACCAAACAGCATATTATGATAACATTCATCAATACATCAGGTGTTATTTTCAACTGATGAAGTATGATGCTATTTACATTTTCATTTCAAGACCATCCTGTATAAAAACCAGCACATCACCACAAAATGTATGAATATTTGCACACTTTTACTGTCACCTTGTCACCACTGAAACATGACAATGGAAAATATCTATGAACTCACTATATCTGGATCTCCATTGTGACAAATAAGAGTTATTGAAGTCTTTAAGGTTTGTGGACCACCAAATGCACCATGAAATTGGACCTTGCGATTTTTTGCAACTTGATGTTCATAGGCGCCAGCACTAAGTGAAAAAGATGATTTATTGAAAAATTAAGCAAAAATCTAAATTTATCATAAAGATAGAAAAAGCAAAATTCATAAAATTATAAACAAAGCATGTGAGTGCATTAAGATCATCATAACAGTTCATTTTCATTTGGTGTTACCTTACCAAAGTACCTAATGTCAGGATTATAAGGCTTTTATAAACATCACAGACACTTCTAGCATGTTAATTTGTATTTTTAACATTTGTTCTTACTACAATGAGAGGTTCCTCGTGCAAGAGAAATCGCACAAATGCTGGACCACACGGCATACTGGAGAAACCAGACCCTATGACCCTAGGACCATTAACCACAAAGAACATTAGGGTCCTAGGGTCTCGGTTTTTCCAGTATGCCGGATCACACTAGTGGGATATTTCTTACGAAAAGTCCTAAGAATATTTTAAAAAGGCAGCCAGTCTTTTTACATCTCTATGTCTTTACACCTTCTCACTTTCCCAATATCCATGGTCAAATATGATTCTGACTTATATTTCATTCAACTGGACAGAAGCAGCTTTATGATAATCAAGTTCCGAATAAGCAGGCCAACGATGTTGGCAAAACCAGGCAATATTACTTGCAACTGAAATCTAAAAACAAAATACATTTAAGGCTTACCCTGGTGTTGCATCCTGCTTCAACGAAGGGAGTTTGGCAGAACCACATTGAAATGGTCTGTATGCTTGAATGAATTTTCTACTTTTGCTGATAATGGGCTGATATGAAGGAGGGCCAGGAATACCTGCCTGAAGATATGAAAATATGTGGATATAAAGCTTATATATCCATTCTCAAGAAATTATGCACATTGTTTTTTCACCTTAAAGAAAGTAGACTCCGGTTATAATTGCACAAAATATTGTTTGAAAACTGTTAGCAGAGTGTGACTGTTAGCAGAGCTGATCTGTAAAGTTTTAAATATTTCAAGGCGCTATGTCACCACGTATTAAACTGGTCATTTAAATTTCCCATTTATTGGTTAACACAATAGAAAAATTTTTATGCATCCATCCAATCAGCAAAGTGGGGGTAACTTCAACCAGAGTTGATTGTACCTGTCTCACAATAGAGACTGGAAGCCATTTTAGGGTTGTTTTCCTTGAATCATGTGTTAAGCTGTGATACCCAAAATAATAAAATCATCTGAAGTCCCTCTTGCCCAAAATTATCCAACATACAAGACTGACTAGAAAAATGATAAGTTTCATGCAAGTTAACATATTAAGTAAATGACATTAAATTTTAGGATAAGGAATCATGCAACATACATTTGTTTCCTTATTAAATCTTGGAGCAGTTCTTGATCCAAGAGAGTATCCTTTCTTAGAGACTGGCTTTTGATCTATCTTATAAACAAATGAGCTGACCTGGAAAGAGAAAAATCATTTATTCAAGACAGAGTACTCTTTTGATCAATAAGCAATCTTGAAAGAAATGAAGAGTTCATTCTCTTTTAGAATTCACAATCCTAACTTTTCTGCAGTTTCATTGCAGGTTAGCTTGATTTTTTACACAGCTGGTTTGATGTGTAGCAAAAGGCTTAGAAAGTTATATACACTGACATAAGAAACAAAGCTGTGAATTACCTCATTGTTGTTATATACTCCTGGACCTAAATTTGGTTGGCCTCTGAGACCAAGTTCATTTCCTGCTCTAGTATGTGGTGGTTTCAGAGGCAAGAGTTCCCTTGACAAAGTTGTGCCAAATGATACCTTTGTTGTTGGAACTGCAAAAGAAGTTTTCCATTTCACTACTTATTGCATATAAATCAATTCTTAAGCAAACAAATGAAAAAGAGCAGTTCTCCAAAACTCCAAACTCTCTCTAAGAAAGAACCTGATTATTCAAAACGGCAAAATTTTTATAACTAAATCATCTAGTAAATCATCATCTAGCTAGTAGCTAAATTTCACAATAACATATCAAAAATTCTTCACAAAATTCTTATGCCCTTGACATTGTTTCACAGATCAGCTTGAGCATTGATATCATTACATGCATATCATTTTAGTTATATCATTTGTAAAACCAGCCCTTCAGGCCTTCTTAGCTAGTTTTTTTATTCTGACCTCGTTGCACTGACATATGAGCATTTAGCTCTATAGTTATTTAAAACTGCTAAATCATCTCAATAAAAACAATAACTTGAAATATTTTCTAACTATGCCAGTCACATCTTAGTTCTAACCTTAATAAATTTTTGATCATTTTTCTGAGAAAGAAATTTTAAGACTTTGAGTGTTAAGAAAGTTAATAGGAGGAACCAGGGAGGCAGTCCTGTGTATAGAAGTATGACCATTCTCATGAAGTATTTTAGTGTGTTGCACAATCATTGTTATTTCATAACCACCATCAGCCATGGTTTAAAGGTTTATTTTACATAGTATGTGTTTTCACCCTACCCACATTGAAAACGCTTCATATTCAATTCCACAAATTATACTATACAACTAATTACACAACAACCAGTTAACTTTTGCTCTGACTGAGTTTAGTGGCAATTGTGTTGTTTACAGCTCTTAAAATTGTAGAGAAAGTTTGGGAGATATGGATAAGGGCTAAACTGCAACCAAAAAAGTTCAAAAAGACTGAACATATCTCAGTTACAACAAACACAGCTACTTTAACTCCATTTTATCGATAAAAGATAAAGTTCTGTCATAAGATAATTTTTATTGGACTAAAAAAGGATGATATATTGTAAAAAGTAAATTATAAATTTTGTTTTTTGCTTCTTCATATTGTATTTCAGGGCCAAACGCCATGCATTTATATTAAGGGCCACACTTCTTAACTTTCGAGAAATTTAGCCTCCCGTTTCTTATAACTTGTTTCTTATAAAAAATGAGTGTAATGAAAATAATATAAATGAAGAATTATCAGCTGAACTAGCAGAAAACGTAGGAGACATAGGGACTCCCACAGGCAACATTTATTGCATTTCGGTACCCCAATTGGATTAAATCGGGGTCTGGTTATCCGGCTATACCTACAATCTACAAAATCTACAATGTCTGTCTCCAAAAAGGCTTGGCCCATGACGGAGATACACGATAATCTCACTACAACACCCCTACTTTACATAACTACATATAACTACAAACGATATTGGTTAATGGATTAGTAGTTTTGGCGCAAGGGCACTTTGGTCAACATGTTTCTTACTTACCCCAATGTGAAAAAATACAAGATTAAATTACTAGCAGAAGAAACCAATTTCATACCTGGGGTTGCTAAAGGAAATAGCGATGCTGCCATACTTCAAGATAAGCTAAAAAGTGTTGGTTGCTTCAGAAATAAAACTTGAAAGTATTTGGTTTGCCTCAACTTCTGGTTTATTTTTCATTATGGCCTCTCAGCTCCTAGGCAACACAGCCTCAATTTGGCACAAGTTCGACTGAAATTTGAAATCAAAACGAGTTTATATTAATAGGACGAGACAGCAAGCTCTGGAGTTTTGATCAGAATCCCTCAGAATTCAAAATCAGAAGTTGAGATGGGGGCCGTCAGATCGAAGTTTTCCAAAATTGTATCGAACAGTGTCATGAATGAAACAAGGATGCACCGAGAAATATCAAAAGAAAAGCCACGACATGCACCTCGACATCCTTCCACTGAACAAGCATTTCAAAACCTTATAAACGGTATACATTTTTAGCTTATCATTAAAACAGCAACAATCGAATTTAGACAATACATTTATCTTAAGCGGAAAACAAATGTTAGAGGAGGTACAAAGAAGATCCACTAAACTTCTACCACTAAAATGTTAGAGGAATGAAACAGCTCTCGTGTCTCATATGCCAGGGTGCACTGCATGTACTTAGGCCCGAAGATCTTCGGCTAACACTCGGATTTTTTCGGCGTTTGCTGAATGTAAAGTATTTTTTCTGCGCAGGGAAGGCCAGAACTATAATTTTGAAATTTGCGAATAACAAACGTTTCCCGCGAAATCGTGCGGGGAGCGGAATATGAAGCAAAGGCTTTCAAAGAGACCTAGTTTGCTTTTTGTTTTTTCTTGTTATCAAAAGTCAGAAGTTTAAATAGTTGAATATTCGCGGAGAACATGACCAGATAAACAAATATTTTGCACAGAATCTATGGCAGATTCTTGATAATGCGCGGGCGAAATGAAAGGTAAAATTTATTGAGTGGGGAACCAATTCCCCGCACAGACCAAACTTCTCAGTCTGGGATGTTTGGCATGCAAAGCAATAAAATTTTTGGGGGTATGTAAATCTTGATGGAAGACAAAAAGTCATGTACATAGTGGACATGAAAAGAATAAAGTAAAGACTTTTACACCACAATTTTCTCTCTTAATCAGTTTTCTTTGTCTGATGTACAATATTTACAGTTTTTACTAATTGCTTGTATTTTCAGTGTACCTAAACAAACACCCCGTTTGACCTTTTGCAAACAGTTGAGATGAAATGCACCCTGGCTGATATGGTAGAGACATGATAGAATCCTACAAGATGATTACTGGAAAGTATGACACCAGTCTGCAGAGTTCCTTACATCTAGCTAGCCATAAATACAATACAAAAGGCCATTTATTTAAACTGCAATATAACATCAGCAAAATAAACTTAAAGAAACATTCTTTTCAAACCGCCTAGTACATGACTAAATGATAAAGAAAGAGTACAGGTACAAAGATTAAACCAAGGCCTCCTGGCAGATTGCAAGGTCTTTTTGCACTAGGATTGGGACAAACTATGTTTCAAATTACTGACAATAACAGATAATGCTATGCTAACCTTTATTTTAAAAAAATGTTCTTAAAGGAGAACTGACACGCAAAGATAACTTTGGCTTATTCGATGCAAAATTTGTCGGTGACTTCAAATCTGGAAAAAGTTTTCTTCTGAGATTCGCCGTTTTCCTGATATTTGCACTTTTATCCGTCAATTACGTCACAGCCAGGACTCGGGAATTTCCCGAAGCGGAAACAAGATTATCGCCAGGAGTTGTTAAAATTCTCGGTTGACGTCACAAGTGACATGTTAACAATGCCGCTGTAAAGGCTTTGACCGCAACGGTGAAAGTACAAATGAAGTTTCGTGTTTTATTGAAAATAGTGTGCGATAAAAAGACAAAAAATTGTCAGGCATTTCATTTATAAGTATAAAGAAGCTAAAAAATCCTAGCTACATGTCTGATAAGACGCTAATATCCACATAAAATTTATTTTTATGCCATGATATCTTCGAAGCAGCATGCTTCGAAACATTGAAAGAACCTCAAAGCTTGTGAAAAAAGGAGTCGACTTTGCTTGAAAACTGATACCGTTTCTTAAAAGTTTTTATTTTTACAATTACAAATAAAACCGCAACATGGGGGTGGGGGGGGGTGGGGTTGAAGCAATAGCCAAAAGACAAACAAAATCTAGTGGAGACAGTGGTAAAAGCGATCCTGCAACCTGCTTTGGGTGCAGAAATATGAATTCAAGAGAAAACTTCGGTTGATGGGAGCTGCGAGTGTGACTAAATAATAATTTCACTGAACTTGATTATCGTATTTTAACAGAGGTTGAGATACTAGGAAAACCTAGTCTTGCAAAAAGACCATCCTCCACCCAAGTCAAAATTGCTTGCAAAAGCAGAGAATGTGCCAGTTGATATTCCTATGACAGCTAAACAGCATTTTCTTCGACTAAGAAATCAAGTTCTTTGACTAAGAGGTAAGAGCCTATTTCGTAAATCCAGATTTTTCGACTGCCAGGTAACTTATCAGTTCCCGAAACCTTCACGTCCGGTGAAAATGGCATATAATCCGCACAAGTCGACTTTTAACCCGCCTTTACTATTTAATACCACTATACAGTTAACTCGTTTTGAAACATTGAAAAACAATCATAGAATGCTACATTAATAATGAATAACTTGCAGTTCCGTTTAGGGCATCATCATAGGCATTTCAGCGAATTAGGCCATACAGAGAAAGCAGTCTGGACAAAGACGCCTCAATCTGAAATGAAATTCTAGTTTTACGATACCTGATCTCATTTAGATTGTAGCAATAGCATTGTTTTTAACAGAAATTCCATATCAGTTTGTACTTCCAGTCTATTCTTTGTTCATAACATTGTCACTGTTGAGCCATGGGACGACTGTCTGCCCAAGCGGCAGCGCTGGCTGGTAGCAAAAACTCAGACGGCTTAAACTCTCCATTTGTCTCGAAATCAGTGTAATAAAACTCGGATTCAGAGTCCCAAACCATTGAAAAAGTCAATTATGTGTCATAAATGCAAAATTAACTCCTTTCACATGCACAAAATAAACGTTTGTCCGCAGCATTTTGTTAAAGGTTTCTATAGAGAAACACAATACGTGCTGAGAACATGTCACTTGTGACGTCAAAGATGATCGCCCACTCGTGACGATTTTCGCCTCGAGTCTCAAGTTGTCGGAACAATTGTCGTTTCTCAACTTAAAACGCCTGTATTCCAAAAACGGTAACTGTGATTTAAAAATTTTTTTCGATCCCGGAATTTGCTTGTCACGAACTACCGTTTTAGCCAAAGTTATTTTTGCGTGTCAGTTCTCCTTTAACAAGTGGGTTTTGAGGAATAAATTATTGCATAATATGTTTCCATTTGCAATCAGAATTGCAATATGGGGGCACTCCAGCTGATCCTAATTCTATCAGTATTGGATGATTGTTCCACATCAACACAAAGAACATCATCAACATTAAAGTCATATTTCAATATCCTAATTTGATTTCAGTACTTGAAATGAGTCTCTCAAAAGGGGATCAATGTTTTTGACCATTGATCTTTCTAAAGAAACAGAATTGAGTTCCTTGTTCAAGCTGTTTGCCTGTACGTGCACAAATTTTTGTTAGGGTAGAGCTTGTGGTGGTGGTGCTTTGTTGATGCACCACTTTTCTATTGCATGTATTTTAAAGGTCTTTAATGCAACTTTGATTTAAAGAGTATGAAACATGAGAGTATTTCATGCAAATACTCACAAGCCATGAGCCTTAGAACCTTAAATAGACATAATCAAAAGTACCTCTCAATCAGCAAATACAGAATATTCTGTCTGTAGCCCCTTGAAGTCTTTGTTCCAACACAAGATTAAGTCTGTAGCCCCTTAATAATGGTATTTGTTCCAACACAACAGCTTGGTTTTGTATTATTTGCCTATTGATCTAGCTTGTTCTCAACACTTGAGCTAACTGAGACCTTACCAGATTTAATGATTTCTGTAGCAAAGCTGGACCAACAGAAGATGCTGGCTCTTCTAAGAGTTTTTGGATTACTGAAAGACCTATTTCTAGGGTTTTATCAAATGATTTCAAATATGATTTCAAATGAAATCATAAGCTGTGTGCTGGTTTCATTGCACTTTTTATCCACATTTTGCCACTGATATCGGTTCTCATTTTTGTTAAAAATTGAAGAAACAATTGTTTTTTTTCAATTCAGACTTTAATTTGTGAACATTTTTTATTGTGGAGAATGTAAGATTGATTTCAGTAAGATTGTGTTGCAGAAAATCCTGTTTTACAAGACATTGATAAAGTGAAGGATACAGAGTACCTGAAACTGCTTAGTGACCTAAGAGTTGACTCTGTTGATGAAAAGGTAAGAAATGCTGGATTATACCTGCCTTAATTTTCATTGATAAAGGAAATATATGAATTGTTTATTGAATATGAATGTGTTATATGAATATAAGAAAAATTGCCTTTTTTACAAAAGATGAGTATCTAGAAATTATCAAACATATGTTTTGTAGATTCATCCTCCCAAGCCAGAAGTTGACAGTTGTAAGAAAGGTCATTTTGAGTTAGGACCCTGTTAAAGACAATTAACAGATACGATATTTGCCAGTGAAATAAAGCTGTATGCAAGTTATATTTGTATCAAATGTCTGGTAGCAATGGATCTTTCATTTTGATTTGTTGCCTATTTTTATTTATGGTCATCCCACTCTTAAGGTTACAGTAAACATTTTTGCCACGATATTTGGTTTTCTCTCCCTAAAAACCAAACTTTTAACGGAATCAGATTAAGCTATACATCATTCGATGCACAAGAATGTGGTGATTCCAACTATATCAAAGTAATTGGCAAATATTGTAAAATGATACTTTCCAGACAGATTTATCGCTTAAATGAGTTTACCACCTTCAAAAGCTATTTTATATCCTTGCGTCTGAGGTATCAAAATCTGACTTATATCAGCAGAAAGCGGAGATCCTAAGCCACCAAAGGGTTTCTCAGATTTTTTAAATTCCTCCTCCCCTTGAAACTATACCCTGTCAAAAATTGGCAAACAACTTTTCTTCACTCTCATGGCTGTATTTGGCTATAAAAGATGGACTGGAGCCAATACAAAAATTTTGAGACACCTTGCAGACCTGACATCTGTCCTGGCCGTGTGCAAATTGTTGAGCCATTCGATTGGTTCCTTGGGTACAAAATAGATTTTTCGTACCTGTATGTAGAGGACTTGTAAGTCGGAAGAAAATGGGATTTTACTGATTGCACTCGCAAGCAGTGGCGGTTTTAGGGACTGCGGGGCACGGGTCTAAAAGCATCTGCGGGGCCCTTGTTCTTTACAATTTCCATCTTTTCTCTTAGGTGTGGGGCCCCTTTTAACATAAGCGCGGGGCCTGGGGCCATGTCCCCCCTGGAGCCCCCTTAAAGCCGCCACTGCTTGCAAGGTACACTCGTAAACCACAGTGTAATCCGGGTCAAGTCATTTAAAGCTTTAAGATCATAAGCCTGTTTAAATAAACACAGCCGTACATGGGATGCATGGGTGTGCCATTGTAAATGAGACATGCGACCACAACCGCAAAGCAACAATAATCGGCTTAACAGGTCAAGCGATTTTCAGACCTCAACTTAAAGTTTTGATAAAGAAATTATTGAAACCTTCGTTTACATGGGATTTTTTCCATTTTCAAAATGTCTGTTAGGTTCAACTTTGGTATGTTTTTATCCAGAAAACGTTTACCGTAACCTCAATTTGCTTATTGGGTTTCATACATCTTTCTTATGACTTTCTTTTTAAGTTGCCTAATATGTATTCTCTTTGGCTGTGTCAATATGAATATAAGGTGAAAATTTTTATTCCTTGGAGTTATTTTGTTGTTTGTGATGAAATTACTTTAGTCATCGCAGCCAAGCTGCCAATGCATAAAAAACAGAGTAAATAAATGCCGGAAAGCTGTAACCTGCGTCTGAGAGAATTGTTTGAAGATTTGAAACACAAGTTCTTGTATCTGCAACACTTTTGATGTAACGTAGATCTGTCACGAGTCTTTTCTACCATAGGTGCCATACGATAGCTTGACGAGCCTATCATCGAGGAACGAAGGTCAAAGAATAGTGCCTGGCAAAGTAACTTGTGAACAAATTTTTGAAATGTTTTCTTTAAGGAGACATGACCCTCAAGAATGGACACCAGAAAAGATTGCCAAAAAGTATTATCTCGCAGAAGGTGTTGTAAATAATATACTACTTAACTATAGCAGTTTTAATGTTTTAAAAATTAAGAAAGAAGAAAGTCCATTTAAGAGAGTTGATCTGATTTAAAGAGAATTTCGATTGTGCTTAGTAACCATTCTATTGTGTGTTTGAAAGTGGCCATTGTTCAACTGTCGTAATTTGGATAACTCATAACCTATAAATTTAGGAACTTAACACGATAGAGTCACGGAACAATGCTGGAGGTATACATTCACATATAATCCCGAATGTGGCAAAGAATTTTGCCTAGTTTGCTTATTTGCGTTGTCTATAATTTTCAGGTTATTCATCTTTATTTAAAAGTCTCTTACTAAGAACTTTTAAATATTGTATTATATTTAAATATTATAGAAAGTGTTTCCCGCTCCTCTGCCTTACTCGTTTCATATTTGGGAAGTAGGACATGTAGTTAAATGGTCCTTAAAGGCATGTATGACGTATAAACATTAGCTGTTTAGATCGTGCAGCACTAGGACCTTCCATATTTAATTTTGGGAGTTATCACTTTTATTCCGCATTTGTTGTGAAAAAGAATGACAAAAAGTGTCCTGAATGTATTAAACCTTATCAATACTAGGAATGTTGAGACATTTAGCTCGATAAAATCAGTGTGATGAATTTGAATCTCCATTACGAAATTCTAACATAGTGTAGCGATTAATTTTGGTTCAATATTTTGAAGAAATAAAAGATTTCTGCCTCGATATTAAACGATTTTTTATGTTATAACCAAGACGATTGTACAATAGGGTTGCAAGAGTTGTAACTAAAGTTTAGTTGTCAAATTCGATCGTTGAAGTTCGACGTTCAACGTTTACTATTCATTGGCAGAAGTACATTGTAATCATTGCTCTCTTAACTGGTTAAGAATATCTCGCCTAAATGAAAATCACTTCTAACGGTTTGCTGTCTCCTCTCTTAATGCAGCTGTATCGTGCGCTTGAATGATTTACGTATTGCTTGTTGGGTGATTAGGGCGCACATACTATCAAGAATGTTTGCTCATTATAGTACTGTAAGTCCCGTTGTGACAAAAACTTACTGTTTGCCTTTATTCGTCTCTACTTCACAACGCCCTCTGTCAATTCAATTTTATCGTTTTAAACGATGATATTTTCCCGGAGAAATCCCTTTGTTTCTAAGGCTAGATAATTTTTGACAAGCAGCTACCAAGAGAAACTTTGTTCTTTACATTTCTAAGAGTACATATTCTAAATGCTTTCCATGATAACTAAATCTTTCGCAAAAGTTCTTTAGAACTCTGAACTGACGACTTTCCTATAAAATGTTCCAACAAGCACTTTCTACACTCGTACAAAGGTAAAACAAATTATGACATCATTGATGTGTAAAATTAAAATTGATCCGTAACTGCTTGCCTGGCTCTGCTGCGTATTTCTTGAAGATACAAGTTTGAAGCTTCCACGCAAAAACTCATAAATTGGAAACGCAAAGCAGATTAAGCATACCGTATTGCTGTTGTTCAGGGGCTGACAGGCTTCCTTCCCCATGGATGCTGCTTCTGTGGTCAAGGGGGCCTGTACGGCGCGAGTATAGACGTAAAAGTAGAATGAAGGGCCCCTGAATGCAAGTAGTATGATGGGATTGGCATGCAATCGCATTAAAAAGAGGTTCTATCCGATGCGACATCTCAAGGTTAATGAAAATAAGACGGAATATTTCGAGATACATTTTCATATTCCAGCTTTCAGGCGGCTGACGTGTGCATTTATTGCGATACCAATGCGATACCAAGCTCACCCTCTCCATGATGATGTTACGAATTGAGATAAGCATTTACGGTCGGCTACAGGACCGGCGGTCGGTCACAAAGCAATGGTTGTCTAGTTTGGTTGTATACGTCATTGCAGATTCACTGAGCTTGATAAACAAACATTTTCCCACAATATGGGGTATGTTCTACTGGTTATTAAATATGTATACAAAATAGATTATTTCAAATCAAAATTATTTGAAAATACATTGAAAATTCACCTGATAAACATCAGAATTAACAGTTCAAATTTATGACGAAAACGTTATATGACACATGTACAGGTATTAGGATTGTATAAAATTGCATGCTAAATCTGACTGTACAATTCATGCATTGTTTGCTACACGTTAATTTGTTAATGGCAAGAAACACTCGACAAAGGCTTTTTGAATAACATGGGTAGCTTTAAAGCCAAAAAACATCATGGGAAATGCTACACTATTTTGCTAGGGCTACTGTGTAGCTAATATGATACTGATTATTATTGTTCGTATTTCCTTGATCTAAAAATATCAAAAGAGTTCATAACTAGGTGTAATAGATCTACAAGCATAGAACAGGGTTGTTCTGCCTTGTAAAATCAAACGAGACAAACCCTCCGCTTGAAGTTGGCGAAATGAAACTTCATTAATAATCATTGAGTAGACGGAAAAGCAAAGACTGTTGAGGCAGCAAGTCCTCTGTAAAATGAAACATATAAGATTAATCATCTTGTAGGTTAGTATTTGCAATGAATTTCTCATAAAGCAGCAAAGGGTACATTTATACGAGTAGGCGAAATAAAGTGCAAATAAACTACTTTTAATACTAGAATGATTACAGAAGGGTTGCAACGATGCCCTCTTGAACCAAATCATTTTTACTTTACGCTTCATTCTTCCCCTTTTATTGCAAAGAAAGTACCATTTTTGTACAATTTGCGTGTTCTGAAGAGTTGATAAAGCCAAAGTTTCCCAAAAATTGATTTCTGATGACTTACAATTAAGTACACGACTTCAGCAAGACTTGCAGTGACCTGCTACACATACACTGGGGCCTTATCTTCCAGTTTCGGTTGATTAAATGGAGGTGCTGCAACTTTACTTGGTACAGGAACGGATTTGTCACTCGTTGTCACACTTCTTTTATTGTTTGGGACATTACAGCTATTCTGTTCTTGCTGTGGGTTTACAAATGTGTCCTCTTCAATGCACAACGCTTGGGGATGACCGCCCTCATCAAAGAACCTTCTGAAGGTAAATTCGTAAAAAGCATGCTGCGGAGCCTTTTCTAATATTTTCCGCTTCTCTTCGTCATAAGGGTCATCCCCCTCATTCATAGTGTCCTTTTCGGGAACTGAGTCAAAATTGGAAGTATCAGTGGCATGTTTGATTTTTGGAATGTAAGGCGGGGGTTTGTTTTTCAACGAATTAGCCCAGTCAACACCGCTGAAGAAGGGGTGCTTCTTGATCTCATCCGTTCCTTGTCTACCAATGCGATTTTCAGCCCCGGTGCATAACCGCAAGATTAGATCTTCAGCATGGGAGCTTGTTTTTGCTTGACGCGGAATTCTCAATGTACTTTGCCAGTGAACAACCTGCCAACAAAAAGATGCTTTCAATGTTAGTATATATTGCCTATCACCAGCCCGAAATCTATTTTTAGCTTGATACAGATACCGAGCACGGCTTCATTCTAATTTGCAAATATCTACAGGTATACAGAATAGAGAAAGATATTAACTCAGCTATACTAAACAGTTATTGTCACAAGCAATCGAATAAAAGTTTTCGAATTGGCGACTTCACTCACTTTCAGAAAAAATAGGTACGTAATTGCACCTTGATGTATCAAAAAAGAGAGATGAAATGAGGGATGTTTTTGGACACAGCCCTTGAAAACACAGAAAATATTTGTCTGTTTACATGAGGCTTTGCAAGAAAGGCAGGAGAGGTCCAGAAAAAGCGACAAAACAGGAAATTTTACTGAGGTTCTAAGAAATGCGCTACATAGAAAACGAGAACTTGGATATTTTAAAAAGTAAGTATTCTACTAAAGGATAATTAGAAATAATTTTCAGCTTTTGACTATCAAACAAAAAACCTACCCTCATCTGAGTATCAGCTGGAGATTTTGCAAGAAACGGCGGCTGTCCAACCAGCATTTCATAAAGAATAACACCAACTGACCACCAGTCACATAGCTGTGTGTATGGTATACGAAGCAATACCTCTGGTGCTATATAGTTCGGTGTTCCGACTAATGAATGCGCAAGACAACGCATATGCTGTCTCACTGCCCTCCTATCCAATGGCTTACATAAATCAAACTTCCGGATGATGTCTCCGCAGTCACATTGACCATCGTCAAGCATCTTCTCCCATCCCCCTTCTGGCTCCATACTCGGTTGCCTTGCATGATTAGGGTCTTGCTGATAATACTTTGAGTCATGGGTCCATCGAAAACCAGTACAAAGGCCAAAATCAGTCAACTTTATGTGTCCATTTCGGTCTATAAGCACATTGTCAGGTTTAATGTCGCGATGAATAAATCCCATTTTGTGTACTGACTCTACTGCTAAAACAAGTTCTGCTGTATAAAATTTACTCAATTCCTCGCTGAATATCCCTTTCTTAATAAGAAGTGCCATAAGGTCCCCTCCTGGCACGTATTCCATAACGAAATATAAATTATTACTATCCTGGAACGAATAATACAACTTAACGACCCATTCATTGTCTGCCTCTGCCAAGATGTCTCTCTCTGCTTTGACATGTGCTACTTGATTCCTGCGAAGCACATCTGTTTTCCTGAGCACTTTCATAGCGTACAGTGCATTCGAATCGATCTTTCTAACAAGAGCAACTTCTCCAAAAGCACCCATGCCCAGAGTCTTTACTTTGGAAAACATGGAACGAGTCATTTTAGATCGCTTCATTCGAATATGATTCGATTCCTTTTGCACTAACATTTTTCTCATCTCTGTTTGAGATTCTTCAGACAGACCTACTCGTCTCATTTCAATCTCCAGCTGTTTTCTACGTTTTTCTCTAAGCTGCTGTGATTTAAGAACATTTTCTACATGCTGCTCCATGTAAAACTTGAATGCTTGTGACGAGCAACCCTTTAGACGGGAACTTACTGGCTCCTTCTCATATTTGGCAGTATCTTCATCCACTTTAGCCTCTGTTTCAGATGAATGAATGACAAGCGTGTGGAATGGTGAGTTGGTCATCGGCAGGGGAGAGCAACGGCTTTCTATCGCCTCAGGAGTAGGAGACGTGCTTCCAGAAGAGTCGGACTGAGTGGATCCATCTGCGAATATTGCAGAAGCACGTTTGCTGGATGTGCCTGAATCTACATCAGACGCATAAGAAAATCGTTTTTCTTTTGCCGTTAAACGTGATTCCAATCCAGGATAGGGTGGAGGTGATCCACGTGACAATGAAATCTCATCTGGCCCGCTGTTTGATGTATTTTCAGGGAAGTTGTCTTGCCTGATCGGTATGAATGCGCTGTCTACAGTAACAATTTGCGGTCCATTTGAATGGGGAAAAGATTGTACCTGCTGACTTAAAGTAGAAGCGGGATAATGCCGAGGTGCAACAGACGCATTTGTTCTTTCGTTGGGACTGTATGTCCTCTTCAAAGGCAAATGAGAATGGTACGGTGGTGGATCTCTTAACTGATACTGCTTACTTAATGTTATATTTGAATATGCAGACACATCAGGTTGTGGTACTGTCTGCATTTCACTTCCGTTCAGGAACTGTTTTCTGTTGTCACTGACAATCGTAACCGGACTGTTAATTCTTGGTGATTCTGTCCCGATTTTCGCAATCGTTTCCATGCTTGCAATCTTTTTTATATTTCCATTTCCTGAAGGCAACTTACCTAAACCCACCCACTGATCAAACCTTGGCTCTTGTTGTGTGTGGGTTTGAGTGAAGCCGGGGTATGGAGGAGGGGGTTTATTTGGAATGTCAAAAGGTGATCTTCGATCTCCGACTTCAAACGCTAAAGAATTTCTTTTATTTGGTAAATCAAAAGCCTTAGTCTTTTGAAGAACATCTGCCGACCATCGTTTCTGTGAATCTCTATTGCTGGGCCTGTTTTGTCTAAGTCTTACTTCAGGGTAGTTATTCAATGATGTCTCTGATATTTTTCTTTCGCTGACATTAAACTGCCCCCTTTCAACTCTCAAAGGCTCATTGCTCATAACAGAGCTGACTTTCAGCGAAGAATCGATACCCTGCCCGCGCACAAAACCACTCCTGTTGTCTAATCGACCTGGTGGAACAGCAGTACTTTTAATAAACACACTACTTGTGCTGGTTGGGTTTGAACTGCTAGTGTTCCATACCTGTGTGGATGGGTGCCCAAATAACTTTTGATTTTGCGAGGCCTGCTCATTGCGAACTAGGCGTGAAGTTGACCCTGATCCTGGGCTGCCTCCTCTTGAATACTGCAAGCTGCCAGGAGCGAGATTTTTAATGGACTTCCCACCAGAAATTTGTGTGAGAGACATCAAGGTAGCGAGGACTACACCAAACTCCTTATCACGGTTTGCTCGAAGAGTCTCGCGAGAAATTTCCTGTAAATAAAGCAACATATATGTAAGCTGACAATACTTTTAGGCAACATGGAATAAACTGTTTCAGCCACCATTCAAATTGTGACTTACGCCTTCACAAAGTGTGGTTTTTATTCCAGTTATTCCACTATGACGATTTCACTAATTTTAAACAGGGCTCGCTATTTACTGGGATAGATCATTATTAAATTAATAATTAAATCACAAAATAAATAAATAAATTCAGAAATACACAAACTTAAAGACAAATTACCCTCGAAAGTTGAACATAAACTTTCCAATGCTTTATGTTGTTGTATAAAAACCAAAAACACAACAATCTTAAAAAAGACGACAGCATGCAAAAAGTTCAATTGTTTGATAAACTTCATTACATTGAAAGTGATACTTTTATGTTGTCCAATAAAAATTTGAAGACGCAGTCGGTTTTCCAACATAAATTTGGAACTAATGTCCTAGAAAGCAATTAACACTTCAATGAAAAATGTATCTTCGCAATTTTGGTAGTTTCATCCATTCTTTCCCCTCTAAATCAAACATATGGGTGCCTGAATCGAGCAAGGGCACTTTGGATTACTGACACATCTAAAAATTGGAAGACAGTCCAGAGCATGGAAATAAAAACTCTGGAAATATGTGTGTGAAAAAGAACGACAAAATCCTAGCTTAGAACACGAATTGAACTTGATCAGAACAGCACCTGAAACTTGGTAAATGGTATCACATTAGTGTGAAAGCTGTACATAATCAAGCTGTTTTCTGGCTGCCTATTGTTTCTGCATTTTCAGCACAGGGCATGGAACAGCTTGACAAGCACTGAATTCAAAACCATTGCTTTATCAGGCCTTGCCCGGAAAGGCGCTCGATCGAGCGCGCGCGCCTAGAGCGCACCCAAAAGAAGCCTTGGAGAGCGATTTATAGAGCCCCTCAAAACGTCAAAACAATATTACCACGAAGCAAAATAATTTCTTGGCATTTGTCCAATAAACTTGATCAAGCATAAACAATCTTCCCAATAGACCGCAATATTATGATTTGCGTAAGATCACCCCTTGAGAAAAAAATTCAGCAAATTCAACGTTGGGTTTTCGATACCATTTTTAATCTAATAACCCTCTAATAACCACCAAGGTCACAGGCCATCAACCCTCATCTCCGGCAGATTTATTTGATTTTCGAGCAAGCGTTAATCTTCTTTTGAAGTATTATTTTCTGTTTTTCTTAATAATTTAAAATCATCTTTGCAAATCAGAGATCACATTTCCGTCCAAATTACCGCATTGCTTTTCAGTTTTCATTTGCTTTCGTGAGTAGTAGATGTTCTAGTGTGTCTTATAGAATGGATAGCATAAAAAGGAAACCAAAGTTAATGTTCGACTTAAAGCCATGCATTTTCCTAAATTTCTATATTTGTATTAACATAGTGTTTGCTGCATGTTTTGCTATTCCATATTATGGTGCTTTTTGGTATCACCATTGAATTTCTTATTTAACACTCTTCCAAAGCTTTCGATATGAAGCTCTCGATCTTCCAAAGCTCTTGAAGGATGCTCTCAAGGATATTTTATTTGAAGGTGCGAAATGGAGCGCCTAGAGTTTCTAAGGGGCTCTTTTTATGGAGCACCTTCATTTTGCTTAGAGCAAGGCCTGCTTTATCCTTTCTTATTTTTGCCAATTTCGCAGTTATCTATTAGAATATTTTAATTTGGGGATGGAACCAGGTAAGATCTTCAATTTTTTCAGAAACTAACTGGAGCAAGCAGCATGCACTATCGCTGTTGTTGCAAGTCTCTGCTAGCAGAGAAAATCTCACATTAAATGATAAGAACAGATTTTGGTGATATGTCTCTGCTGGTGACTACAGCAGTAAAATAGCAATAAATTTGTGTTGCATTAAAAAGTGATGCTTTGAAATAGGAGCAAAAGAAAGCCTCAGAACTTCCCCACAACATCACAAATAAAAAAAGAGAAACAGGGAAGCTGTCAGAGCATCAGAGTCAATATCTACTCCCATAACAGCAAAAAATATATGCGACAGAAACATGAAAAATATGTAACATACGGTATTTTTCCTAATAGCAAGTATGGTTAAAATCAAGATCTAGAGGTAGGCAAAAATGAAAAGGAAATCTGGCGGTGGTATGGTACAAAGATCCACTGGCACCTCACATGAGGCAAACAACCGATCATGAAACCTTCTCTATCACTGTTTCTGCTTCAAATGTTAATCTAATGATATATAAAAAAATGAAATTGTGTGACCAGACATTCAATTTACTAGAAACATAGATAATTCCAGAAAGTCTTGCAATCGAAAAGAAGCATTTTTACACTTCTTTCAAACTTTTAAAATCAATGTTTATTGAATATTTAAATGAGGATTAAATGCCTAGCAGCCATGTGAGCAGCTGTAGCAATTGCTGATCACCCAAAATAGCAGAGGTAGTTAAAAACGTAAATTACAGTGATTGCATTAAGATATTGTGGACACCTTGCAGAGGGTCCTTTCACAATGTCTTCTTAGGCTTCCCA
The DNA here is from genome assembly GCF_013076305.1 of Rhopilema esculentum. Next base: position 10,487,016 of record NW_027019328.1, on the reverse strand, counting down.
AGTTCTTTAAAGATTATCTGGCACATGCTTTAAAACAAAGTCTCATAAAATCCATAAAACATAAAACAAGCTTCTAGGAAGACAAGGGGGTCTATTTCACACCTGTTAATGAAACTGCCTTGAGATCATCCTTGGGAAGAGTGGAAAGTATTGCAAAAAACAGCAGCAAAACTAGCTATGGGTTCCCTTTTTGACATTGATAATGGGGATCAACAGGCCTTTCCCACATGAAAAAGTTTTGAGAGGGCTTTTTTCCGCCCACGCAGTTGTTTATAACAACACTTTCACTGAATTCTTTATCACAATGTCTCACTCTCTAATGTTTTAAGTACTTACTGCTATATATCAAGGTTTTCATAAATAACATCATGTCAAAGAGATAAACGGTTTTTATAAATATTGTGATAAAAAGGAAATTTCCGTTTCTTTTGACATCAAATGTTAACAAACTATAGTATTACCTATTACAACTAGCAAAGGAATAGAAAATGGTTGTGTAGGAAAGGAACAACAGATAGCGTAAAATATCAAAAATGAGAATTGTTACACAACACTGTCAAGTACGAAATTTGTGTTAAGATTACACTCATTTTTTAAAAGAAGCACGCTATCAGAAACGACAACTGGGCAATCGGAAAAATATTAAAAAAATCTCAGAAATAATTCGCTTTTGCTCTCTGACTCTTCAACAAGATGACAGGTAAGCAGTTGGGATTTGTCAACAACATAGAACCAATCATTCACCCTTCCTGAACTCTCTTGTTACTTTCGATCCGCATTTCTGCTTCCCTTTATGCTTTGAGGTTTATGTATATGTTATTCGCCGACTTTTATCAGATATCTCTTTTGTCATTTTAAGGAGTAGTAATGCACACAAAACAACTGTCTTCTAAAGATAAATCATGTTTACAAGTAGATAGTAATATATTTTTTGGCTTGTATATACTCAAATATAAATTGAAAAACAATAAATTCTGCAAGGGCTAAATAGCCCACGCAGCCAAACTAGCAGGGATCTTTTTTAGCCCGCATGCTTTTAATTTCCGGAGAGGCCTAGGGATCAAGCTCCCATAGCAACACAGCCCTGGGCCCAGGATATGATAGTGTTTGGTATCTATTTGTATACAGTACACAACAACCAATAAAATAAAAAGTCACCATTACTAAACTTCAAGTAGGTCTTTTATATGATGATTATGTGAAATTTAATCAGAGCTAATCTCACGAGGGGCTTTTGACCTTTCTAGTCTTTTGACCAACTAATTCACTTGAGATGGTAATTGTTTGCCATTTGTTATGGTCTTTTGTGCCACAATTTCTCACGTTTTTCTTGTATCCACTCTACTAGTTTATGGGCAATGGAAGGAGCCTTTGCCCTTCTGATGATTTGTTTTGTAATACTAGGGTAAGATGTGTGGTTTATGGTCATTCTGCACAATACAAGAAAATACCTTGGTTAATCCACAGGTATTTAAGGTTTTAGCATAGCGTGGGTCTTACTTTGCTTGGTAAAGCCTCAAGACACGTATGGTAGGTTGAGTGATTTGTGCTGATGCACCAACAACACAACTCGCTCTCCATGATGAAGGAATGTAGCCGTATGACTGACCTTCTGATGTCTATGGCATGTTTTTCTGAGGGAGCTTTTTGCCCTTCATTTTGTTTTGTATTTTATTCTGGATTATGAAAATTAATACTCTACTTTATAAGCAAAGGTATGAGTTTCTTTTTTATCTTGTTGATTGATTATTGGGGTGATGCAGTGATAAAATCATATCACACTCCTAACCTTTTACCTGTACATAGGGACACTTCTCTTTCAAAAATTTATTAAACAAACCCCACCACCAAATAATATTTTCTCAGAAGCAGCAGCCATGGGAAATCGATGCCTGGTTCACCTGCCTGCCCCTGATTCTAAATGTTCAAACTGGGTAGAACTATGTAATGAGATGTGTATCTGCTACAGAGGATTGTTTGTTACCTCCCAAACAAAACATATGTTTAACAACATTTGTAAACTTCTATGTCATTAACCAATATCCAGGTTTATCTTTGGAGTAACTTCTTTTTAAGGAAGCCTCTAAACAGCATTTCCATTGAAAAACAAGTTAGTACTCCACATTTTGAACAAGGTTGGCGAAACTTCTATATTCTCACACAAACAAACAACACATCGTCATACCTCATCGAATCCAAGGGCAATACATCGATTCAGCAGCTCTCGGTCAACATCTCCAGTCTGCTCGTAACTCTGCAGGTCATTTCTGATCTCCATTAATGCCTTGGCATGTTTTGTGGCACGCTTGTCTTGCCCCACATTCGTCACAGTCCATGGGGTTGTTGCTTGGTCATTTGGGTTCGGCTGGTCACCCGATATAATTGCGCTTGGTCCACTCACTTGCAGTTGCTTCATACCACGTATTATACCTTGGTTCCCTGGATAATTACCAGGGGCCGGAGGTTGCCTTGCTGGTCGGCCGGACATTCCATCGCCTCTTCCAGAAGTCGCCATTTATTTTTTATTTAGATTGTCCAACATCCGAGAGAGCAATAACTTTAGGCCGCTGGAGGAACCAGCTCCGTTTATTCCGTTAATCCTAAGCCAATGAAATCAGCATAATAATTGTTACATCATATAGGTATACATTAAAGCCTCTGGATATTTTACGAGAGTTTCGATAGCTTTGAAGAGCGATAATTCCTCAGCTACTTCCATTTTGATTAATAAAATCCCGAAGTGGAAGGAAACACCACAAAACAAGCATGCGCACCAGCGTTCACATTCCAAAGGAATTCCAATGCAAATCAGCCTCGTACTCGTATGTATATAAATGAAAAGCATTCGAAGGGTTTTGAAGGGGTTTTCTAAAAATTCAAATATTTCATTCCATGGCAATTCGTTACATGTGATTTAGCATCGAAAAATATAAAGCTATTTCTAAATTTAAGATCATTAAATCACAAGAAATGGATATTTACATATCAATTTCATAACAGTACCTATTACAAAATACAAAATGAAAACTGTAGGAAATGTGGAAAAACTCATTAGACCTATCCTGCCACATGGCCCTGTTTGACGCGAATTTGTGTAGTCTTAAAACATGAATTTGATAAATCATGTACTACATTTAAAACTGATTATGATTCAACCTTGTTAAGCAAATATTGTTAAAATTAATTCGGTACAAAAGGATATCACGGAAAGGAACAAACAAAAGAATAATACGCTTAAAATTAAAAAACTTTGAATGTAGATGGTGAATAACGTTTTAATCTTTGCATTTTTTATTTCAAGGGGTAGGTCGTTCTACATTTTTGAGCCCTGAAAGATTATCGACTTCCTTTTAAATTCAGTTGAGACCGAAGGGAGTGAAAAGTTTTTGTTAGCAGAATTTTTGGTTTGATAATGATGAAGAGAAGATGTTTTAGTAAAGTATGTATCAAATAGTTCATTTTGATCGTTATTAAGAATTTCGAACATTAATTTACACACTTCTAATCTGTATACGGAATTTGATTGGTCTGTTTTTCCAAGACAGGTTTGAATCAATTATAGCACCAAGATATTTAGTGTAATTTTTTGCTGTAATTTTTCCTTATTGATAGATAATTTGATATTAAAATTAGCATTTTTTTGTTTAGGGTGCATTATGAAAAGTTAGGATTTGAGACATTAAGTTATAATTTATTTGTAAGGAGCCAATTTGAAACATTCAACAGCTCTCTATAAATTACAGTTTCGAGATATTTTGAAATCTTATTCCTAAAGACTAAGCTCGTATCATCAGCAAACAAGTGAGAATCAAATAAGGCTGAACTTAGGTGGATATCATTTATGTAAAGTAAAAATAAAAGTGGGCCTAAAACACTACCTTGCGGAACCCCATGATTAATATTTCGAGTTTCAGATTGGATACCGCAAATTTAAAGGCTGGAACAGAGGGGGGGGGCAAAATGAAAAAAGAGCATAAACATAAATTGTTGGCGTAATATTTGATATTGCCAATACATTTTACAGCTTTCATTTATTCACAAAGCTAGAACAATCTTTTGCTAGAGGGCAGACATGGCAATGTGCGCCTTTCAGGGGCCACGTACTCTTTAGCAAACCTAATTCATAACTAATTCTTAATTAATTCAAATCCTCGTGAGAAATGAGGTTCTTTGTTTGTGTAAATATTTCCTCGATGTTTGATTCATAATTTCTTCAAAAAAAGTTGTACTTAATATTCTTTCTATTTTTATTGTGAGAGGAGGTGGCCCCGGTTGAGCGGCAGGCACACATCCTTCCCTTCCCAATATTCGTGAAAGGTGCATTATATTCAGCAAATCTTCAGATTACTCACAACATACCAAAGAAAAAATGAATCCACATTAATGCAATCATACATGCAAAAGAAATAAAAGCTTACCGAAAATATAATGTACAGAACTGAAAGATATTCTTGAATTTTCAATCTACCTGTTTCAAAGCGAATTTTCAGTGCCTATCTCTTTCAAATTCAGTTTCGGTCTCTATCTTTTTCAAAGCAAATTTTTGGTCTCTATCCTTTTCTAACTTTTTTTCAGGGTCATCTTCCAAAGCTAGCAAGACAAAAAATAAACAGTTAATACAGTGTGTAGTGGTACACTGGTCGACCAATATGTACTGAAGATTTGAGGACGCCAAAGAGAGAGAGTCAAAGAGAGAGTCAAAGAGAGAGCCAAAGAGAGAGTCAAAGAGAGAGTCAAAGAGAGAGTCAAAGAGAGAGTCAAAGAGAGAGCCAAAGAGAGAGCCAAAGAGAGAGCCAAAGAGAGCGTCAAAGAGAGAGTCAAAGAGAGAGTCAAAGAGAGAGTCAAAGAGAGAGCCAAAGAGAGAGCCAAAGAGAGAGCCAAAGAGAGCGTCAAAGAGAGCGTCAAAGAGAGAGCCAAAGAGAGAGCCAAAGAGAGAGCCAAAGAGAGAATCAAAGAGAGAGTCAAAGAGAGAGTCAAAGAGAGCGTCAAAGAGAGAGTCAAAGAGAGAGTCAAAGAGAGCGTCAAAGAGAGAGTCAAAGAGAGAGTCAAAGAGAGAGCCAAAGAGAGCGTCAAAGAAAGAGTCAAAGAGAGAGCCAAAGAGAGAGCCAAAGAGAGAGCCAAAGAGAGAGTCAAAGAGAGAGTCAAAGAGAGAGTCAAAGAGAGAGTCAAAGAGAGAGCCAAAGAGAGCGTCAAAGAGAGAGTCAAAGAGAGAGTTCGCAGTAGATGTTGTTACAGAATGAGAATCATAGAAATTTGCGCTTTCTCCAGTAATTCTAAGACTTAGGTTGCTGTACTAAGCGTCTAAAGACAAAACATCTTGCTGTGAAAAAATAAAACGCACAACATATTTTTCAAAAAAGGACACTTTTTCTAATCAAGAGGGGGTCTATGCCCCCGTGGCCCCCTGCTCTGGCGCCCCTGATTATTGATATCTTAACTTTCTTCGGTGGTCTCTTCGTCAATGTCTCGTTTGCTAAGCTTACTTAATTTATCGCTGAATGTGTTATCAATCGGTGTTATCAATCGTGGACTAAAATGGTGTTTCTTTCTATTTTATCTCGATTCATCTCCAAAGCGGCTTATTGAAACGCAAAAATCGATATTTCAGGGAGGAGGGCATATTCGAAGGTGAGACTTAATGGAAGAGAAATCTTTGTATAAATCTGTTCTAAAGTCGTTAAAACCAATGCATTCAAATGTTGATGTTACCTCAATCTTCGTTATATAGAAGTTTATTTTTACATTTTTATAGAAAGTTGATTCATACAAAAAGACTCGAATATAGGTGTAAGGGCTAAGTACCATCACCTACTCGCCTTAGGGTTTCAAAGGAATTTATTTTTGCAAGGAGTGATTTTTGTGGAATTCTATTCGCAAATTTCGTAGGCATTGATATTTGAAATTCGTATACTTCACGTAAAATTATTTAGGAAAACTCCCGCTTTTAAATATTTTTAGGTTGGAACGTCTGGCAATCCCACATAAGATGATAATTCGAAATTCAAAGTTTGCTAAAGATGCATTTTACAACAATAAAACGGCCAAGTGAGAACCGATTTTTCTGTTATTGTGCCGTTAAAATTACTTACTCCTAATTGCCCAGCTCAAACTTGATAATCTTATTCTGAAAACTGGCGTAGGGTCCCTATACCTCCCCCCAATGGCCTAATAATCGCTATATTTACTGCAAGATTAATAATGTCATGTGGAATAAAATGGAATGGAATGGAATGATTCCATTCATTTTCCCAAAAAAGGAATATTCTCTATCAAAAATAAAACAGTAGGGCAGAGTTAGAAATTGTGGACGACATTTCATTAATGGCTAAGAATCTAGTAAAAAGACCCAATTGTTTAGCGAAAGAACCAATCGAATTTCAAGAATAAAAGAGCAAAGCAATGTTTAGGAGAAAGGAGCCAATCTATGTTTAGGCGAAAGAACCAATCGAATTTTAAGAAAAAAAAGAGCCAAGCAAGGTTTAAGAGAAAGAAGCCAATCTATGTTTAGGTAAAAGAACCAATCAATTTTTTCCTCCAAAAACATGAAACCATTCAAGCAGCAAAAAACTGTGTCACTTCCAACAATACCTACTGAATGTAAAAGAAATCGGCAAAATTTCAGGGACCAAAACTTTGCCACTGTTAATCCCTCGATTTTGAAAAATAAGATTCCGAAAGCAGTTTTCTGATAGAATCAGAAGTGGCATTCAATAGAAAAAAAACCTAGACTGCCTTCACCATTACTCTGCTCAACTTTATTTTTTCCAATTATTTATGGATTAAGAATTCCTTTTGCTTTCTTTCATTACTTCATCATTTTAATGTCTTCTAAACGTTAAAAAGAAAAAGCAAAGCTATATTTTGGTTCAATAGCAGAAAAACAAAAATAAATTTTCTGAAAGTGACAAAAACGGGTAAGCGTATACTTGGACGCAAATAATAGCTTTGGAGTTGCTAGGTGTGTTGAGTTGAGTTTGCAGCTGTAAAAAGAAACTTTACTGATTTCATGCTTAAATGAACATGATAGTTTAGGCAGCAGAATGAATATGACTTGCCTCTGGTTTAGATTTATAAGCTGTATCGAGAATATATACTTGCAGGTTAAATTAATTAAAGTTTGATTATGAAAAGTACCACATAAAGGCAAGTTATAGTGATGGCAATTGAAAATTAGTGTTTGCATGTCTGACCTCCAATCAAAAGAGAGACGTTTAGGAGAGATAAAACAAGAAATTCTGACTGATTTCTTGCCTGAAAATCCAATACACAGTACACAACAATCTCAAAAATGCCCACACTTATCGACATATACAAAGAAAATTAACTAATTCCTATTAAAATATTGTGCTGTACACAAACAATCACTGCACATCGACAGACACTTCCGTAATGGGCGTGCTTGCAACAGTTTCTCCTTCAAGAGGGACATGACTACCATCACAGGCTTGATCTGCTACTTCTCTCGCATCTGCATTGTCATGCGTAACATCACCAACACCGATCTCGGGAGGCTCTGGAGTGCTGTTACACGACTTTTCGCCATCTGCATCATTTGACTCCTTGATGTCAGATGCTTTCACCTGTGTTGTAAAGAGCAGTTAAAAATGATATAACATGAAACGAATTCAGTTAAAGAGCTTTTGCCGCAATTTAATCAATTTGTCAAAAAATTACGGACCGAATAGAGAACTGTATCCTTGTTATGATTTTAGTAATCAAGGAAAAATAATCAAGAAGGGACATGAGTAGAGAAAGGACGACAATTAGAACTGTGGCAACATAACAACCTTTCCTTGCTGATCAACTTCTTTCATCAGCTTTCTCCTTTCAGCTTGAAGGGCACGACAAAGCTTTTCTAATTTTTCGATTTTACCCTTTTGAGCCAAGATATCGTTATCCTTTTGAGTTCGCTAAAGGAAGAATTGCATTAAATAAGTAAAGAAAAAAGATGCCCAGCAACAAATAAATTGCTTAGAAGATATTAAAATAGAAAAGAGGCTGAAAGATTGAAGCAAAAAGAAAAAACTCAAAAAAGGTCTTTCGAGGTGTAAAAAGCATCAACATAAGCTTTTAGTAAAAAATTCAAATTAACGGTTTGGGAAAAAAATTTCCATATTACAAAGCAAATAATAAGCCTGTTTTATACGGTGAAATAAATTATAATACGTCTCCTTAACAATGCATTCAAATTTTCTTAGCCAAGTTACGAAAATTAGATCCAATCATAGAAAATCAAAATAAACACAAGGTTTCCAACGTTTCTCTAGCACTAGATGCAAAGGAGAACTTTTGTACTCGACTAATTTGACTCGACTGTACTCGACTTCAAAAGAAATCAACGGGCTTTTGAATTTCTGGACTAGTTCTCAGACAAGAAGCTTGCTTATTGCACAGTTTTCTAAGGGCCTCTCCAGCCAAAACATTCGATTGTTATTTCTTGCCTGAACGAAACGAGCCGTGCCTTCAATTTCGAGGAAGCAAACATTTCACCGGGAAGCAGAGACAAACATGATGACGTCAAAGTGTCACCAAATCGACTTGGCTCTGATCGGTTTCTCCTCAGAAAGGGGCAACTTGTCAGCATTGGAACGTAATGAAAAATTAGAATTTAGCAATGGAAACAGTTTTATCATACTTGCCACATGATAAAAGCCTTTTTCGGTTGGAGAGACCCTCTGTCTCAAAAGCCGCTGTCTAAAACAAATGAACCCTACAATGCTAGGCCAATCTCAGACGCTTTATCCACTTGGACTTCAAACATAAGAAACCTACCTCTTCCACCATCTGTATTAATGAAACATTCGTGTTTTCATATCTTGTTTTCCAAGTATTTGATTCCTTCTCTAGCTTTCTGATTGTTTTCGTCATCTGTAATAAACAAAAACTGAAGTAAATGGAATGCAAAAACTGCGAAAAAACACTCACTGGCCTGTTTCTCGTCTCTTGCCAAGGGCTGCTACCCACATTTCAAGATCAATCAAAAATGAAAAACTGAATGATACTTTAGATTAAACCAAAAAATTCCAGTCTTTTGCTATTATGGCCTTCTTTTTTAATCATCAAATTTATACCGTATCACATAAAATTCGAAATCAGAAGTCTCAACAAAAATCAACTTTTACCATATTTTCAATCTCTCTCCTACACCAAACGAAAGTAAATCTAGAATTCAGAGTATAATATAAAAATCACCTTGTCCATCTCTTTCTTGAATGTCGCAAAAACCTCATTACTCTTTGTCAACGTTGATTGAAATTCGACGAATTTGTCAGTGTACAAAGTCAGCTAAAAGCAAAAAGAAAAGGAATTTCAGAAAAATAAATCCGGAAATTCGAATCAACAAGGCAATAATTTAAAATACAGATGTGTCAGTACACATTGGTGAGACAATGGTAACAGAATCGTCGAGGAAAAACTTCCGAGTGTAACCTTGAATAAGAACCTTGATTTTAAGAGTCATGTTAATACATATGTAAAAAAGCTGGACAAAAGCTGCATGCACTTTCACGTATTTACAGTTACATAAATGCTGAGAAGTTAAGGATTATGATGAATACTTTTGTTATGTCCCAGTTTAGCTATTGTCCACTTATCTGGATGTGTCAGGACAAGTCGGTTCATAAGAAAATAAACAAAATCCACGAGAGAGCCCTGAGAATCACATACAAGGATAGTTGTTCTAGTTTAGAAGATTTATCGAAGAAAGCAGAATCGGTTTCCATTCACCAGAGAAATTTAAAGTTGCTTGCTACAGAAATCTTTAAAACTCAAAACAATTTCAATCCTAGTTTCATGAAACAAATTTTTGTTCTAAAAGATGCACCTTACCACCTTCGAAGCTGCAGAAGTATTTTTGCACCGAAACACAAAAGAACAGAGTATAGAATTGAAAGTGCATGTTTTCTTGGATCTAGGATATGGCATGCTATGCCATCTTCTATAAAAGAGTCCCAGACACTTAACAACTTCAAAAGAAAAATTCAAAGCTACGATTTTGATTTCAGTTGTAGATTGAGGAGATTATATATATAGGTTATTTAGGGTTTTTATTGTTATATTCTTTAATAGGATTCTCTCGTTTGTAATTTAGATTTAAGTAATTTTAGTATCTTGTAAGTTTCGGTTGGCTTAAATTAGCACGTGCGCTAGCAATTAGAGCCAATCTTAAATAAAGAAATTATTATTATTATTAAAAACAAGAGTGATGACAGTAGACAGAAAAACATAAAAAACCAGAATAAATATCATAGAATAGAAATAGAAATAAGAACTGACCTGTCCTTTAAGTTCAGCTTCCTGCTTGAGTAGCATTTCTACTTTCTTTTTCTGTTCCAAGGAATCCTGGAGTAACTATGGAGACACAAATAATGACTTAGATCTTCTTTAATTTCGGGAATACTAGGTTACAAATATTTTCTGTGCTACAAAGTAAAAAAGCATAAACTTAGTCATGCCAGCAAAACTCGGATATCGATTCACCCCCCATGAAGTGACGATTACATGAAAAGACCAGTTGTACAATATGGTACCAATATCACAACTTCTATCGGGATCAAAATTCCCGTCTTTGCAACATGGCAGAACAAGCAACAAAGCCACTTACCACATGCTTTTCTTTCATGTTATTTTGTCGTTCTTCTTGCAAAATTTGCGTTTGTTGTTGTAATTTTGCCTCGCACAGTTGCAGTTCCAGCTGCTTTGCTTTCAAAACCTTTTCAATGTGCTGCAAATGAAAAGTTCTGATTAGCACTACGTAAAATATTCAAACCGGTACCAGCTACAATAATGTACCATTGTAATCATAAAATGAAATATAAAAAAGAAATGAAGATTGTTTTTCACCAATCTATTAAATGATACTCGACACCGTATAGAGAGCTGCACGCGATTGGTGTGTAGAACAGGATATTTCTGTTGTAGTCTTCTTGATTTAATGCTTAATGCGACCAACAGACAATCACAATGTTTAGATAAAGGATAATGTATGTTTTAACAATATTATTTTTGGTTGAGTAATGTAACGATCATTATGTCTATGATTTTGCATTTTAAAAAAGTATACTGTTAAAGTGTAGTATATAAGTTCATTGCAGTTTACATTTTGATTTCAAAGGCATACCTGTTCCCGAACCGCATATTGTTCAACCAGGCCCTTTAATTTTTGTGCTAAACTAAAAAAAAATTCTATGACTAAGAAAGGGTGGCATGAGCTATTTTATACCGGAGTAAAAGAAAAAACTGTTTCTGATTTCTGATTAACTGACTTTTTATGTTTTCAAAATCAATGGCCAAAAGGCGATGTTAGCATAGGCTGTTTCGCATCATTTTTGGAATTTCCGAAATGGGACTGCATAAGCTGAATGAAAATTAATCAGACTTTAAATTGGCTAAGATAGATTGGCTAAGATATGATTGGCTAAGATAGATTGGCCAAGGTATGATTGGCTAAGATAGATTGGCTAAGATATGATTGGCTAAGATAGATTGGCCAAGATATGATTGGCTAATATAGATTGGCCAAGATATGATTGGCTAAGATAGATTGGCTAAGATATGATTGGCTAAGATAGATTGGCCAAGATATGATTGGCTAAGATAGATTGGCCAAGATATGATTGGCTAAGATAGATTGGCTAAGATATGATTGGCTAAGATATGATTGGCTAAGATAGATTGGCTAAGATATGATTGGCTAAGATAGATTGGCAAAGATATGATTGGCTAAGATAGATTGGCTAAGATATGATTGGCTAAGATATGATTGGCTAAGATATGATTGGCTAAGATATGATTGGCTAAGATATGATTGGCTAAGATAGATTGGCTAAGATAGATTGGCTAAGATATTATTGGCTAAGATAGATTGGCTAAGATATTATTGGCTAAGATAGATGGGCTAAGATAGATTGGCTAAGATGGATTGGCTAAGAGATGGCCAAATGAGCACAGATTCTTTTCCCATCAAATCACTGTTATTTGGATTTGGTTTTTAAATTTTTGAGCCAAGTCAAACATGAGTAAGCAATAACAAAATTCAAGTCTTTCAATAGCCATAAATCCAACATCAAGAAAGCGATTTAAATAATTCTTCAAATTCAGAGTTACTTATTTATATTTTTGGAGTTCTCTCTGGGAGCAAAGCAAATCTATATAAGCAAATCAATGATGATTCAGTCAAACAGAACCAATCACAACGAAAAGGACTGGACAAGGCCTGGTCCAGTGACTCAATTTGAGCTTCTAAATATGACTTTAACTCAGCAGGTGCACTTACTCGGTGTTATCTTGCTTCAGTTGTTGATTTCTTTTATGATTCTCACCCATCTGAGTTGTGATGTCGTTAATTGTTGATTGAAACTTCTGTGAAAGTTCCCTTCGCTTTCTGTCTTCTTCATCAGCCCTTCGTTGTATCTCTTCCTACAAAACAAATGCATAATAAAAGTACCTCACATTATCCCTACAAATTTATGTTGATCCAGGCATTTTCGAACAATTTTTGCAACATATGATCACCAAAATAGTACTCAAGTACGACCTCTTCTGGCTTTTTTTGCTCTAAAGCTGATCTATTAAGGATAAATCGCATTAGACAACATTTAAATGAAAATATGCATTGCTTGAAAGCTATGAACCATAAATGACATTCAATAAAGACAGAATAAATATAAATTAAGTGTTTTGGATCATATGTTAGTTTCAGAATTAAGTGTGAAATTAAGTGAAAATGGTCTTTTTACTTTAGAATATCATGATAATTTAGTTTAATCCTTGATCCATACCAAAACATGCTGTAGTTTAACTTTTAGGGTAATTCCATCTCAAATCACCAAGGCCATGTCACCCACCATCTCAGATTTTGCTAATTTTCACATATTGTGAACTAACTAATAGGAATAGAACATTCTGAAAATTTCAGATCATTATCTTTGGTACTCTTTAGGATATCCGTAAATGAATTTTCAAGAATTTTAAGGTAAAATTCTAAGAATCTGCAATTTTGAATCTTAATACAGAGGAAGACTACAAAACTCACTTTACTACCTGAGAAATAGATTACCAGAACATATCCTATTTAACTTTTATTACGACGAAATTCAGCTATGAGGAATCTAAAAATGATGTCAAATCGATGTTTGACAGACATTGAAGATTCTATTTAAAGAAACAACAGCAGAAATGAATCAACAACAACTTACTTTGATAACCTTATTCTGTTTTTGTAACTCCCTGCATAAACTCTCAAGTTTAGTTTTTGCCATGTTAACTTTGCCAAAGTCCATCTGTAGCTGCTCTTTTTCTCTTTTGGTCTAGAAAAAAGACAAAATGACATAAAATACATTGAAAATGAAAAATCCTGCCAATGAGACATTGATAGCTGGTAATTTGGGCCATTATTGGTTACTTTAAAAACTGGTATAAACTAAAATGTACCTCTTTATGTTTGGCTTCAACATCATCCAGTTTACTTTCAGTGGATTTCATGTCTGCTGCCTATAAGACAACCAAAATTTTCATAAAACTGTAAACTCGCTTCTTTAAAGAAACTCTCTTAATCTCAGTTAATTTCAAGTACATAAAACATTAAGAAACATGTGAAAAACATCTTGTGTAGAGACAGCAAAATTTAGAAGATAAGAAACTCATTGGGTGAATGCAAATAACCTGAATAAGCTGATAGTTTACCAAGCACAATAAAAATCACTCACCAGTTGAATGTACTTTTTTGCTAGTGCTTCCATTTTCTTTTCAGGAGTTTCCAAACCATCAAATACATGAACAAGCAAATCAACTAAAATTGGTTTGAAATTGGGGGGTAGATCAAACAAGGATATTTTGAAAACTATTCAACAATTCATGTTGTAATCAAGCTAAAAATCTCAGTAAGGAATTGTATGTTATAGCCATGTGATATTATATGGGCTACATAAATTTAATTTGCGTTTACTGTAAAAGCTCTATCAACCCCCCTCTTTTTCAAGCCCCTCTCTTTATTAAGCCCCCATTATCAAGCAAAAATTCAAAGTAAGCCCCCTCTCTATTGAGCTCCTCTATTTAGTTCACTATGCAGGGCTTTCAATGGGGGGCGCGCGAGCGTGCAGGCACGCGCCCAAGGTTACCTTTGAGAGCGATTAGTCGCGCGCCCAGTGATAAATATTTCCGTGAAGAGCGCGATTGCCGGATGCTGATAGGTCAAACCACTTGAGAAACTCTTTTTAGAAACGGGAGTTTGACATCGAATCCTTGTTTCCACTGCTCTGTTTTCATATGTCTTCGGATCATTTAGTTTCCGTTATTCTTGAGCCGTTCCCATTGCTCCGGCCCACACCGTTTTGGCCAAAACGAAAACGAAAGTTTTCCCATTACTCTGTTTGTCCGTTTTCGTATCCTTTGTTTAAGCTCATCTTGAAACTGAGGATGAGGGAATTTTTTTTCCAATTGACCCCGTTTTCGATTTTCTCATTAAAACAATTTCTTTTCTAAATGACTTTGTTTTCCAATCACTTCTTTTTCACTGTGTCCATTAAAATGATTCGTTTTCAAACGTTTTTGGTTGATAACTTGGAACATCATTATAGATTTCTCCGTTTTTGAGCGTATCAATGGAAAACAAAATCAAAAACGATTCATTCAGCTCCGTTTTCCTATAAAAGCGGAGTAATAGGAACAGGGGCTGATTTCCAACGGACGTTGGTCAAACGGGGCCTTCTCTTTGTTTTGTTTGTTCTGTGTTAACAAATAAATTTGATTCGCGCGCCCCACTCTTATCACGCGAGTTTTTTTTATTTTATGAGATTTATTTAGAAGATGTCACAGGGTTATCGTTTGATCCTGGTGATTCTGATGAAGACGAGATCATTTGATTGATTTCAATAAACTTTTGAAACAGCTTGCAAAGTCTTTTCAGAATATTTGCATGACATCTTTATAACAAAGAAATGCATAAGAATATTTTTATAACTTTTTTCTGGTTTGAATTCTTCATAAGTTCTCCTCTCTAAGAAGCTCCCCTCTCCTTAAAGCTCCCCAGTAGGACTATCAAAATAAATAACCCCCAATGGGGGCTAAATAGAGCTTTTAACAAAAAATTGGATGAGCTGGTCAGGAAGTTAAAACAAACCTAATTTTTTCTCCTCTGCAGATGATTTGTCTTTTTTCTTGGTCTTCTTGCTCTGTACTGGGTCCCCATTTTGTGTTTGAATACTTTTATCTTCTGCAACAGCCACAGGGGCATCTGCTTTGTGTGAAGGTGATAAAACAGGGGAAGTATTTTCTGAAGTTGCCAATTCTCCATTTATTAACTCTTTTGTGGTGTTTTCCACAACTTTTTCTTCTTTTTCAACAATATCAGCACTTTGATTCATGTTTTCATTCACAGGTTCCTGCCTCTTCTCTTTTACTTCAGTTTTATTTTCAAGATTGCTACTGGCACATGTATTTGTCTGTTCATCAACAGGGGAGACTCTATCATCTTTTTGTGACAGGGTTTGTTGTTCTTGTTGCTGTCCATGCTCTGTTCCTTCTCCAACCGTTTTTAATTTCTCTTCCTGTTCAGTTGTTAGTCTATCCATATTTTTTTGATCACAACCCTTGCTTTCTACAACCACCTTCTCTGGGTTTGGCCCTGTGGGTCCCTATGACACAGAACAATTTAAACTTAATTAATCACATTAAAGAATCTAATTGACCAATGAAAAAATAAACATGTCATAAGGCAGCTGATGTGTGTAATAGCCTTAATCACTTGTTAATTACTTCTAATAAAGCAAATCAAGGAAAGGGCAGAGACTAAATGGGTCTCTGGGCAACCTGCTCAACACACTACTCAAACAGTGAGAAATGTCTTAACCATTTGACAAGTAATTTACAACCATACTTTAGGGAGGGTTTTGACTTCAAGCTTTTAAAATTTCAATATTATTTTTAAAGGCATTTTCAATTCAAAATCCCAGTTACACAAAACTGTTATTTCATTTCATCAATTTTAAATAAGGGAAGTGATTCAGTTATTTTTCACATTCGCCTAGGTGTTATCATGTTGCTTAGGAAAATGACCAGGTGTTAAAATTGCTTTAGCAATCTGAAAAAAGTGAGAGTCACAAGCCTGCCAATTAACAAGGTTGTTGATGGGAACATTTAAATGGATTATGCCAAAGTGAGCCTAAAGGTACAAATGAGGCACTGGTTGATTCTAACAACAAAACTGTTCTCAGTAGTTACATGTCATAACATTAGATTATAAATTCCTTTTTCCTTTAATAAATCAGCTTATACTAGAAACGTAATTGAAGTTCTATAGATTATTGCAAGACAAGAACATGGATGTGCAAGACAAGGATAAGGACAGGGCTCATGGGGGAGGCTGAAATCCCCTTGTTAATTCCAAACATTTGCCCTTTTTACAACTTGGTAATGTTTATGAGAATGAGAAAAGTTTTGCAAGATCCCACCTTGTTCTTTTCACAGGACTTTACCTCAGCACAGGGGCCTGGTAGAAGACTTTTTAGAAAAGAAAGATCATTAAGAAGAGTTAATTAAAACTGTAGTTTATTAGTGAAGCAAGGCATCAGGGGGCTTATCAGTGAGAAAGGCTTTATTGGTGGGCTATATTAAAGCAATGTCACCTGAATTAACAAAAATCATTACTTTAAGGCAATAAATCAGGCCTCTCCAGGAATAAAAAGCATGCAGGCTAAAAAAGACCCCTGCTGATTCGGCTGAGGGGGCTATTTTTAGCCCTTGCAGAATTTGTTGTTTATCTTTTAATATTTGCATATATACTTGTAAACATTCTCTATCTTAAGAAGACAATTTTGTGGGTATTACTACTCTTTCAAATGAAAAAAAAGGGATATCTAGTTTTTTTGCAAAATGGCAACGTTTTGTGTAGAAATACAGATATATTATATTGAGTAGTATCCAACGAAACTCATCTTTATTAAAAAGAAATTAAACAGAACAATGTTATTTAAAGGGTAATGGAAGATTAAGTTGATTTGCATTAAAAATTCAAGAAAGAATAACTAAAATACACTTCTTTTCTATTAGAAATGAAGGTCGACTTGGAGTACTCCAGTTTCTTAATGGTATAGGAAATTCTAATACTCATTCTTTCTTAAAAGTTTCTTAATCTGAAAAAAGCACGGAAGAGCGAAAAAATAACATGATAAAAATCAGCGAATAACAATACATAAACCTCAAAGCATACAGGGAAGCAGAAATACAGATGGAAAGTAACAAGAAAGGGTGCATGATTGGTTCTATGTTTTTGACAAATCTCAACTGCTTACCTCTTACCTTGTTGAAGAGTCAAAGAGCAAAAACGATTGCCCAATTGTTGTTTCTTATAGCGTGTTCCTTATAAAAACTGAGTGTATTCGTAACACAAATTTCGTACTTGACAGTGTTGTGTAACAATTCTCATTTTTGCTATTTACGCTATCTGTTGTTCCTTTCCTACACAACCATTTTCTATTCCTTTGCTAGTTGTAACAGGTAATACTATAGTTTGTTAACATTTGATGCCAAAAGAAACAAAAATTCCCTTTTTATAACGATATTTATAAAAACCATATATCACTTTGACGCGACAATATTTATGAATATCCTGATATATAGCAGTAGGTAATTGAAACATCAGAGAGTGAGACAAAGCGGATTTAATGAGAGTGTTGTTATAAACAACTTCGTGGGTGGAAAAATACCCTTGCAGAACTTGTTTGCGCGCATCTCCAGGAAAGGCCTGCGATAAATAGCATCTTTTCTGCAAATGCTATCAAATGGACCAATATGCCATTAAGTAAAGTGAATCACAGTAAAACAGAAAAATGCAGTCAGGGGTTCCATGACTTATGTCATTAAAGTTATAATAAAAATGGCTTTGATGATACCTCATGATCCACATTTGTTAAATATAACCGTTATTAAAACCTAGGCAAACAGTGTAACACTTGCTTGATGGCCAAATGAGTAAACATCTTGTGCAGCGTTTGCCCATATATATTAAAACAGTCTAAACAATCTTGTATTAATTCACTAACCTAACATTTTATTTTATTTATTCCATGTTTTTTTTAAATTCAGCAAGAATAATGATAAATAAAATAAACCAAGAAAGAAAATTAAGCAAAATATCCAAGGGGAACATGTTACATGAAGGTGATATGTTGGGAAGGCCTAAATGCAACTAATTTGGTTAAATGCATAAAATGTTGCAAAATTTTATTTTCAGTTGTCTCTCATCAAATTTGGCACATCATAGGCGCAAACTCAGAAAAAATCTAGTTAAAACAAGAGGAAAGGATATGCCCCTAGAGCCCCAGGAAACACTTACTAGACCATGTCCTCAATATTGGCAGATATCACTTCATTTTGACAAAACAGCAATACCAAGACAAATTGACAGAACCCTTTAGATACTTTACTCTGGCAATACATTATCAAATTCAAATATTTTGTATCTTAAAGTAGAAAGCAGAAGTTTCAATTAGACAAAAAATTTTAGATTTCAGATATGTTAGGTTTTTCAACATTATTCTTTGTTGAAATTATTTTCAACATGTTCCTCAACAGAAGATGCAAATCGCATAAAAACTGCTACAAGCAGCTCTTTTACAAAGTAATGGTGTGGCTGGAAGCATTTATGGTGGAGAAAGGAAGATCTTATCCATTCATTTCATACATGGAATGTAAACCAAACCATAAAAGTGTAAACTCTTTAAGAGACCTAGAGGCCTTAACAATATTCCCAGCATTAAATTATATCAAAATAAAATGTTTTTTAAATAAAGGCACAGTGTAAACCTTACATGTTGAGGTGCTTCGAAAACCTTCGTCAAACATACTGCAGGTTCAGTACCAGAGTAATTTTTGGTAAACTCTAGAGATGAATGTGTTTCACCCATTATATCATTTGCATTGCTAAATACCAAATCAACTTTAATGATTTTATTTTGCTCTGTTTCTCTAACATGGACTACGAAATATTTCTGTCTGCCTCCAAGGTGAAGCACAAAGTTTTAAGGGTCATCGAATTGGTGTCCTCGGATCTTGAGTAGTCTGGTATGATACAAAAATGCCAATAACACAAACAGTGTGCTATGTGTCAAGTTCAATGGTATCATACGCGTCTATTAAGACTAGAACTATGAAGAGGACAGTTCTTTCCAAAAGAGGATAATGAACAGGTTATTTTGTGTAATCAAAACTATAGAAACGACACATCTAAACGGCCTACCTGTCCCAGGTTGGTGCTTGCTAAGGATTCATTCTGAACGTTACTCGCTTCCATTTCGAATTAATTCTTCCTGGATACCCTTATATATTGTTTAAAAGCAATAAAATCAGTGACAGAGTTGCAGCGATAGCGGAAATTGTAATGTTAACAAGCCTAAGCCAGATATCTCGCTAACTTCTGAAGAAGAGAAGAGAACGGACTGATGACCATGCCTCTTTTCCACTAAGCCTCATTCCAATACAACTGACAAGAACAGTTTCAGCTTGGCATTCATCTTCTCATTTGTTGGCTGATTTCATTACTGAAAGCCAGGCACCGCGGAACAGGGGGGCTTGGGGGTGGGGCTTTTTTTGCAAAAAATGCCAAATATTAAGTATCAAACTACCAGAAAATCCTCTTTTTCTACGGTTTTAGCCCCCCACTTTTTTAGACCCCCCACTTTCCTCAACACTCCGCGGTGCCTGCTAAAAGCCTTTATAAGGCTTCTAAAAAGCAATATGATAAAGAGCTTCGTTTTAGGTAGAAAAGTAGGACACGAAAAACGTAGCATAACATCACATAGACCAGACAGGCAAGTTGCTGGTGCTCTTCTTTAAAATAAATATCTCAATTGAATCAGAAATAAGCATCTAATCGTCGAAAGGAATCAATCTCATTGCATCATTTGCAGTACTTAAGTTTCTTAGGTCATAGTTTTTTGGGCTTTTTAGGGCTTGGTTGCTTATAGACCATCAAGAAAATGCAAAGGCGTGCACAGTCATTTCCAGGCAATTTCAGATTTGATGTGCAGCAGGGGTGCAGTCGTAAATTCTTAGGAAGTATAACGCAAAAGATAAAAACAAAAACAGCATTTCTTTTTTTCCATTAAGAAAATACAATATTATGTGCTTTTTCAGACATCTCTTCACTGAAAATATGGCTGCTTGCCTTAAACATGCATCTCATCCTACTGTTATATGCGCTGTCCAGCAGATCAACTTTTCGTCCCTTTCGAAGTCTTTCCCATCTTCTCGGTTTAATTTCTTGTTTCCATTCGGGCCACATCACCTGCCCATTTGCTACTCATATTTTGCTGAGCTTTGTACAAAGTCAAAACCTTTCGCATGTGATGTTAAGCACTGCTCTTTCCATGCTTTTCTGTGCCACTGTCATTTTATGCCAGTGTCCTTGTTTTAACACCATATGCCATTTTTAGTAGAAGGGCTCCGTCTATTGACTTTTTCTTCTTTCTCCAAATGCTTCATGGCCATTTAGTCTCTATAAGTTGCCAATTTTCTTTTTTCTTTTTTAGTTGCCTTCTTTCACTTAATTGCACCTGAGTTCCATTTTAAGGATTCTGATCAATAAGAGCAAAATGATGAACGTGGAAATTCACATTCATCTTTGAAGATATATAGCCATGCTGCTTCATTCACTTGCAGTAATGACAATATTCTAAACTAGATCCCCTACTGAATATAGCTTTAGAGGGGTGTTCCAGACCTTTTGACAAACTTTTGTTGAAGAGCTTTCTGGACATTAGATTATTTCATATATCTTGGCTTTCAAAAAATCGCGTCAATGGTGACTGACAAGGCAAAGGGTCCTGTCTGCAGACTTTACTATCCGTTGCGAAGGACAGGCATATTGGCACATTAAAGTCTGCACGCAGGATAACCTTTAAAATGCTTAACTCCAGGCCCCTAATGCATTTAAACCGTACTTCAGACCCCTAGTGAACACAGGCTAACACTTTGAAACGTCAGAAAACCGTACGTTTAAGTCTTGATCGATCATGCCCTTTGTAACGTTGATATCCGTACGAATAAATCTTGCAACAATTCATTCTTAGATCACGTAGCAAGTGAATGGGCAAAAAAATAAACCTGGTTCCCCAAGGGCCTTAGGTTTACATTAAAACTGTTAATTAACATGATCGATGAAGAACAAAGAAGTAAAAATGGAAAAAAGTCAACTGGTATCGAGGAAACCAAACTGAACGTCAGGGATTTTTTTAAGGAAAATTTAGAATCGCACAGTTTTCTCAGGATCACTGTGTTAAAAGGATAATTATTTGTTCCTATAAGTATAAACAAAATGTACATGATGCGCAAGTACAGGTAGCACCAGACCAGTGGCGTAGCCAGGGTTGGAAGATTGGAGAGGCAAAGAGGATTCCGACAGCAGAGGGTCCGGGGCGTTACCCCCGGGAAAATTTATGTTGACCACACCCTTAAGAATTTGGGAAAACGCCCCATTTTGTAAATGCGTTTGGTAAAGCCATGGCTTTTTTACACGGCAATGGTTGGCTAATCAAACACAATGATAGTCATATGTAGCTTTTTGTGGCGAGGAAGATCTACGTGTAAAAACTGATTTTCCAAAGTTGTAAGCAAATACCTTAAAATAATAAGTAGTATATATAAGTTTAAAACTAAGTCCGTTATCCTTGGAGCAAAATCTGCATAATCCCCCACAAACATTTCAGAATTCAATATTTTTAAGGATTGAAGCGCTTTAGCGTTTTAATTTCTATTTTATTAGGATTATCTAAAGAACGTGAAGGAATTTTTTACTCCCTTAAAAAGAGGAAATTGTAAACCATTCAGTTTACACTCCATTTTAAAGAAAATCCTTCCAAATAGATTTGTAATGTAATATCATTTTGCAGAAAAAGTAAGTAAATTGTAGCTCAACTTGGAAGCAAATATATAAAGTACATTAAAATAGAAAGTCAAATATTCGAGCATATGACAACCATTGTGAGTGATTTGTTATAAAGAATCACAAGAAACGAAAGTCAACTATCTTGAAAAACAAAATTGTGTTTGTGGAGCGGCATTTAATTGTGATGTGATATACAATGTTTTATATGTTATGATAAATATAACTTTAATATCTTTTTATTTCGAGCTATGCCAAATAGACGATAAAGCAAGGTATAAATAGCAATTGCACAGCAGCTTGAGAAGTAAATGTTAAATTGTCGCCAATTTAGTTGTCAGTCTGTTTTGTTTGACCATACAACTGTAAATTTTCAATTCGAATATGATTTATTATCTTCTTCTGAATTTATAATGATGTCTGATTAAGAGTTCAAATAGGCTCCTACTTTGACACTATCAATATCGTACTTCGTGGATGTGTGACTCAAAAACGATGAAGAGACTATAAAGTTTTGTAAAAATTATATTTATAATTCGAATGTCTTTCTATATCTATAATTTCTATCCCAATAGGTCTTTGTTATATTTTGAGCGCCATCTTTATTATCTTTTTTGTGTTTCATCATTTAAAGTTTTCTTGTTTTTTCCTGCAGAACGTCAAAATACGTCTTGGAAGAACTGCCAACTTCAGACGTATAAAAAGTTTTTGAAGTAAAATGTTATTTACTCTATACTTCAGACTTTTTGAAGTGAGTTATCAAGAGCCAAACGGAAACTTTTGAAAAAGAAACAGATCAAAAATAAGAAAAAAAAATTGAAACATCATAAAATCTCTGATCAAAGCTTATTTCCAACTCAGAAGAGTTTATCAATTGATGAAGGTTGCAGCCCCAAGCTTCTAGTCCCCACTTGCAAAAGACACTTATCAAACGATACAAGAGCTGCTGCACTATCGGTTTAACACAGGGGATCTTTTAAGAAATTTTCACTGGTGGGGAATTGAGGTGGGGCATTTTTATTAACGTGACGCAACTGAGGGCAAAAAGAAAAGCAATGCGACAAGTATGCATAGTATGTAAGGCTCCAAGGTCTTGCACGTCAGCTCTTTCTCTCAGTGGTGCAGTCGTATATTTTTATGAAGTAGTAACTGTTCTGATGTATTAGCTGGCTTGTTCTTGATGTTTTTTTGAAATCGGATCAATAGCCATGATCTTAGATCTCAAGAACTTTTCTCAACATTTTTGCAGTTCTTAAAAGTACAGATTTTTGTATTAGTTTTATCTGCGTCTTGACTCCAATTTCCTTGATGTAGCTGCTCAAATTTCGTGTTACTGTTCCAAGGGCTCCCAAGACAATAGGGATAACTTTTGCTTTCACTTTCCATAATCTATCCAATTTTCTTTTTAATTCGTCATACTTTTCGATTTTCTCCATCTCTTTTTCAGCTATTCTCACATCTCCCGGGACTGCAACATCAATGATGTAACACTTCCTTTCTTTCTTATTGACAACCACTATGTCAGGTCTCCTTGCCTGGATTTCATTGTCTGTTTGAATATTGACAGCCCAGAGAATCTTTACATTTGTTGTTTCTACCACTCCATCTGGTTGATGTTCGTACCATTCATTTCCACAATCTATGTTATACAGGCGACAGACATCCCAATGGAGGGCTTTCGCTACACAGCCATGTCTACGTTGATACTCTCTCTGTGCCAGTTTTGGGCATTCACTGACAATGTGGCTTTCTGTTTCCCCTTCCTGATTACACATTCTACATTTCGAGTCCCTCTGCGTCTTGTCGATGTTTGCTTTAATTGCATTTGTTCGCAATGACTGGGTCTGCGCCGTTAATTATGAGGCCTTCAGTCTCCTTTCTCAATTCTCCGTCCCGGAGCCATCCCCATGACTCTGGGCCATTTATTTATCTTGTCTGCCTGAAAAACTGGTCACACAAAGCCTTTTCTTCTAGCTCTGATCGCCTCTCTTCTCTTCTTCGCTTCTTGAAACCTTTCTCTGACACTCTTTCTCCTGCCTCGCATCTCGATGATGACAATATCCGCTCTTTGCTATCCTGAATATAGTTTCCAAGCCTCAAAATTGCAAGCTGAACACAATCCTCAATTTCTACAATTCCGCTATTTGATGGGATGATTCTCAAAAAGAGCAACACTTCTGCGCGTCTACGAATAACGAATTAAGATAAGCCTTTGCTTCAATAATATTGGCATCGTCATCGTCATCAATTAATAATTTTAGAATACCTTTTTTGACCATGTGGCCTTCTTAAAAATCAAAGAAGTCGACTTCATCCCTCTGAGTACCAAGCAACGGCCTGTAATTTTGGCAAAAGGCTCTCACATGGCCCGTGCTTAATGCACATTAAATCTTTGTCTTCGGATCCATCGAGACTGGAAGAAACATGGTGTGAAATTTGATTTGATGAAAAGTATTGAACGACCAATAAATAAAATGAAAATATCCGTTTTCTGTCAAGTTTACTTATTTCGGCATCAGTGAACTTCTTTGGGGGGGGGCTAAATTGAACGGGGGCTTATTAAGTTATTCTTTCTGAAAAAGAGGATTAATAAGAGAGGGGGCTTAATGGATAGGGGGGCTTAAAAGAGAATTTACGGTACATCTTATCTAGGGATAAGCAAACCATGCGGGATAGCTTTCGAAAGATACTGCTATTTGTCTCGCCCCGCAAATCTCGTGATAAGACTTTCATCTATTTCATTAATTCTATTTTCCATATTACAATCCATAGCAAATACAACATATTTGTTGTCGAGTTTAGTCCTCTAGTCTTCTATTAAACGTACCAAATGATGTTGGGTTGCATACGCTCCTCTATACGCTTATTTCTTTCTTGTGTTAGCACAGGCTATCTTATATGCGATTAGTTTCCCCCTTAACTAGTGATAAAACTGCTGCTTTTTTACGTATTGGGCAGCCAAGGGTGCAAGCTTCGTGGGAATTTGATCTTCACCTGCCTATCTTTTGAAAAGTGAAGGTAGACAGGACTTGCTTTGAGCTTTAAATAAAAACTAGGACATTAGGATGGTTTTTATTCTTATCAAGAATAAAGCGAACGATTTGGCGGTCGTCAGAAATTCCAGTATTTTTCGCAAGCTTATGGGCTTCTTACCGCTGGATTTTTCTACTATATATATATTTAGTGATCATTGAAAATGTTTGCCGATTCTTGGTTTCATTTTCAAGAAGAAAAATATTGCTGCTCACAAGCCACATGTCCTCTTTTAAGCCCCGGTCAAACGCATCCAACATTTCATCCAACATTTCGTCCAACATTTCCATCACTGTGCATCGTCTGCGCAGCGACATGTTTGCAGCACTGATTCACAGATGATAAAAGGGCTGTAAGTCACAGTCACATCAACATGTGACTCTCCACGTCAGTGCCACGCTCGCCCTAATCCGCTACCCTCTCCTCGGCTATTATTTGTTAGATACTTTCGTTATGCATTTACTTTCCATTTTTTATTCGATAACTTTGAAAATTTTTTTACTCGATAACGATTCATCTCAAATGACAATAAAAAAGTTCGAATTAAGCCCCGGTCAAACGCATC
The DNA here is from genome assembly GCF_013076305.1 of Rhopilema esculentum. The sequence goes on along the minus strand of NW_027019328.1, from coordinate 10,461,541 downwards.
CAACATTTCATCCAACAATGGTTTTCTGCATGTTGGATGAAAAGTTGGATGCGTTTGACCGGGGCTTTATGTGCATGCCCAGAAAATGAAATGTTGGGAAATTTTTTGTTTAGAACCATTTAGAAACATCTTTTGACAAAAATGTAGGTACCACTCATGCAGAAATGTATAAAAAGGCACAAAATATTGTATATTTCTGAATAAAAAACGTTTGAGCCTTGCTACTAAAACCCACTGGAACCCAGGCCAGGTCAGGCGTCCTTGGCATTGCTGGTTGTGGCATAATGGCGTATGTTGGCCTGCGGTTAATTCGGGGCCTGCTCCATGCACTTCTTATTTTTATATTCATTTTTGCCGGGGCTTTTAAACTCTCGGATAAGTTCCTTCCAAAGGAGTATGTTGAAATGGTAAGTATGTTTTGTTCATAACTTCTATGACTGAAATCTGTTGTACGCCTTTGGGTTGGTAGTTGGTCAGGGTGCCCTAAGCCCCTCCCCTAATTTTCTGATGACAAGATAATTTAAACAATGAAGCTTCTGAAATCAATATTCTTGATAAAATGCATGCTAGAAATGCAGCAAACCTTTAATTATATACGACCCCGGAAAAGAAACAGCAAGCTAACAAAGACTACATACGAGCTACAGGCAGTTGCCTAGCGAGGAGGAGGCAAGAGGACGCACTCCCCAATGACAAAAAATATCTTTGAAGAGGGGCGTTTTCTGGCCTTCCGAAGGGTGTGGATCCCATTTTTCATTGCTCAACTCGCCTTTGCCGGTCTGGATGCCGGTCTGGATTTTATGGCAGTTCTCGACAAGATCTCTGGAGTGCACAAGCTATTAGCCGGGAGTGCAAGAGTGCATTTGTGATAAGTGTGCACATTTGAGTGTGCACCAAATTTTCCAGTAATTCTTGAGTGTGTGCATATTTTGTCCGGCACTTTTCCTGTTTACATCAATTTTACATCTCTGGGAAATTCTGATTTAAAGTTGAACTATACTTACCTATCACTACCATCAGTGGCTGCTATTAAAATTCCTAAAAATTTGGCAAGTAAAGAGATAATTTAAAAAAATTATCATTATTAAAAAGGCATTATGTTTAAAAAGGCCGAAATGATCTCACAAGCAGAGCCACGGAGAGGGGGGAAGGGGGCAAATTGCCTAAGGTCCCTGATGTCTAGGGAACCTCATAAAAAAGGAATTCCATTTTAAGAATGGAATTATTTGTTTATAGTTGAATGGTAGTAATCCGTTTATAGAATGGAAATAATAGTAAAATGTGACAATGAAACAATTTAAACAAAGTAATATTGAAACAATTGCAAGGAAATGATTGCAAACAATATTTTGCAGCGTATTCTGCAGCCAATCTAATGAAAGGGGTCACAAAAATGCAGGCCCTAATCTAAAGTGGATCACTCAAATTAGAATGACACATTTTTTCCAATCTCAGTTGCAGACAAATTTAAAAAGTCATTTTGCCATATTTGAAAAAACTTTCTAATTTGAGCCACTTCCAAAAACATGCTCAAACCATACCCATCTTTCAGATGTGCAAGAGTGCACCCATTATTTTACAAAAATCTCTCAGGAGTGCAGCTGCCATGGAATCCATACTGGTGCCTTTGCCTCCCCCCAATCTTTTCACACTGGCTACGCCAGGGGTAGACACTTGTTCAATTATTTGGGGGCAAGCCTATTGTTTTTATCAGATGATGTCACATTTCCCCATTGTTTTAGATCAAAAGACAATTGTCCTCCAAATTATTGGGGGGGGGTGCAACCGCCCCCAGGTGTCTGCCACTAGACTGTATGTAGGCATCGGAAAGCCAGCATGGATTACATGACAAATTTTTGTACAATTACGAGCGCACCTTTTCAAGCAGAGTGATGAGCATGTCTTGGCCATGGTTTTTGTTGTGGCTTAACTTTACAGGTTTTTTAAAGATCACAAAATAATTTTCCAAACTTGTTTGCAAAGGAACAAGTTTTCAAACCCTAAGACAAAACTGAAAGATGTGGCAAACAACATTTTTTGTGATCACGCTCACAAGTTTAGCTTCAGATACATTTCAGTAAAAATCTCACAATCATTTTCGTACAATCAGATGCCCCCTAGATCTGAGCCCTGGGCCCCAGACTGGAAACTTTGTCGTGCACCTACAATATATTGCCTGTGCACTCAAATTTTCCATCCACACACTTTTGCATGTTGGCCTCGCAAAGTCCCTATTTGATTACATCTTACATTATTAACAATTATACAATTTTCTTAAAGGTAATGTGTCCATATAAAAGGACTGCGTATACCCAACTTGTCAAGCCACCCATCAAAATAACAGTTTGCAATTGGTTAGTATTCTTGGGATGCAAAACTGCTCACATGAAAAGCTAACTTCGCAGCAGTATTTTGTGACAGAAAAATCACATGTTTCTAAAAACCCCTGCAGAGTCGCTTGCTTAAGCTGGACACATTACCTTTAAATGTATGTGATTTCAGGTACCCAGTAAGGTGCGTGAACTTTCCCGTGCAAGAAATAAAGTTTCCAGTCTGGCCTGGGCCAATGTGCCCCCTGTCCCCCTCTTAGTGACCCAACTTGAGATCATCAATTAGGATTATCATGTTTTTTACCTTTTTAAAAATTATTTCTAAAAATATTCTTTTGAATGCTAAACATATAGGACTATGAATAACAGCCACTGATAGTAGTTGTAGGAAAGCTTAGTTTTACTTGCAATCATTGAATGTCCCTGTGTAGGAAAATTGATAGAAACTGGATAAATGCCAACAGAAAAACATGAACATATTCATGAATCACTTGGAAATTTGCTGCACACTGAAATGTGTACACTTATCACAAGTGCATTTGTGCACTCCCAGGTAATAGCCAGGGCTAGGTTAAGGCTCTGCCAGGCCCTTAGGCTAAACATGTTTTTTGAGGCCCTATGTATAAGAAGGGCAGTGTGATAACGTTATAAAAATAAGTAAGAATTTTAGGATATTGCACAAATGACATAGAAGAGCATCAAAAGAACTTTAAAGTTCACAAGGTCAGCTAGATCTGTTACAGGCTGGATGTTTTTTGACCACAGTGCTGTTGGAACAAAGTTCATATTGGGGGAGGGGGCTGCCCATTGTTTTGCTCCCATTCAGTACAGGGTTAAGGAAATATAATCAAATTTAAATTGCAAAGATTCCACAACATTAATTGGAATAACATCAAATTTATTTCTTTTTGCTATCTTGGGTGTTTTTTTCGAAGAAGTTACATAATATCAGTCTATGGTTGCTTTTGTTATTGCCATACATAAATTTTGCACATTCCATTTTGGCAGTCATGGAAGTTCTGAAAATAAAAGACCTGAGTAAGGGATAATGGACTTTAAAGTCTTTGAACCAAACTAAATCAACAGTAAACCATTAGCAAACTTCAGATGTCCATTTGGCAAAAACGTGCAACTGATTTTACTTTTTGCTAATTCAGAGACCCACGGGTTTTAACATGTTCTTTCTGCTCAAAATTTAAGATTTCAAAGTAGGTCTTTATGGTCTCATCATTTTGTGACTCAATTGCCAAAGTCTGGTTCCCTTATTAAGAGAAACAAGTTACATAGCTTGTCTTGGCCAATAGCAGAGAGAAAAATGTTCGCAGCAATTAAATTTTGCATATTGCAGATTTTTTGAAAACACATCACATCCTATTCCAGTGATACTATCATTGTGGATAAAAGAATTATACTTTTTAATTAGGGCCCTTAAAACCTCAGGGCCCTAGGCCATGGCCTAGTTGTCCTCTGGTTAATCTGGCCCTGGTAATAGCTTGTGCACTCTGGGGATCTTATCCAAAACTGCCATGAAATGCAGACCAGGTGCAAAGCTATAAAATCACAACTGTTATTTTGTTTATACAACTGTCTCGTCATTAACACGATTGTATCAAATGCACAAAGAAGACAATTTTATCATCAATATCATTATCTTATGATAATTTAGGTTATGCACGGTTTTTACTGTTCAGTTCAGTTTCATATTTTAAAATTCCACCACACATACCTTCTATTAAAGCTATATATACATATACAAAAAGAAATTACAGAGAAACTAAATACCAAATACAAGATACAAAGGAAACTAAATAGAAAAGAAAGTGTATGGAGGGGGGGGGGATTTCTTTAGGAGGAACTCTCTCAATAGGTAACATAATCAAGGAGAGAGCACCCCCTTTAGCCAACTTTGAGTAAAAAGAAAAAAAAATTGATTTGATTCATTTTATGGTTGCTGTCACTAGCAACAATCAATTCTTGTAACTTTTTTCAAATAAATATGACTAAAGGTTTTTACAAAAACTAATAACAGAATGGGATTTCTTTACTCCAACGGGAATGGCATTCCACATCTTTGCACCATAGTAACACGATGACCTAATTCCTGGTAGCTTGCCGAGTACCATATTGATAAATATTTGAGTCTTTCAGTTTATTGATCACATTTACATTGCTTGATACCCTAATACTTATAACAGATTTAATTCCTGACCACATTTCTGACCTTTGCTTGAAAGTAAAGTTAAGTATTTATTTTTACCCCACTTTAAATCTTAATTTCAAAGTTGGTAGGACAGAAAGGTAGATAAAAATGTTCATTAGATGTTGCTCTACAAAATCAATTTGTACATACTAAATAACCTTTTATGGTCTACAGGTTTTTGATACAAATTTGATAGGAATCTGTATGGAGATTATCAAAAATTTACTTTTTTAAATAAGTTCAATGTTTACTCAAATCTATTGTTTTGTAATTGTTTATGCATTGCACCCCCTTTGAAACACATTTTAGGATTTGAAAAACATGCATTAAGCCATACATTCCAAATGAGATTCCAAATGAAAGCCAGCTAACATATAATCTTAGAAATCCACACGTTTATGACCAAAATATTGGCCGGACCAATCACTTTGCTAATACCTATTTCCAAAACACATTGACGGAATGGAATAAGCTTGACAATGAGGTTAAACATTCCATATCCGTTGTTCAGTTTAAAAACAAATTGCTTTCTGCTATAAGACCAGTGGGAAATTCTATAATTATATAATATTCATGACATCTTTTTGTTTTTTTGTTTTTTTTTTTTTTATCAATTTAAAACAACTACAACTCTAATATTTACATTCAACTGTGCCCCTCATAGCGGGAAAAGACCCAAGGTCATCGTGTTCCCACTACGAGCGACACTTACAATAAACAATCCCTTACAAAGAATATATACAACAAAACTAAAAGGGGGGGGGGGGTAACTGCTGTTTGGGGTTTCACTTAAAGCGTTGAGTAGCCTTAATGTATGATATAGTGGCATCCATGATCATCCTATTGCTAATTATATTCAATCGTGAACTGCCATATAAAAGGAGATCGCACAAGGCTGTTGTATCCATATCATTAATGTCAAGGGCAGGGATTTCTGAAAGCTGACCAAAGAGATCTGTACGCATCAAATCAAACTGTGGGCAGTGCAGGAGATAGTGTTCATTGTCCTCTTTTCCCGTTCCACAACTACAAATCGGGTTTAGGCAGTCAAAGTTATGCCAGAATCTATGTTCGTTTAATGCACTAAAATTCAATCGAAGTTTTGTTAAAGATCTAACACCGTCAATGTCATGAATGTTATATGTAGAGTTTCCTAATGGTCGAATGATTGCAAGAAGTTTACGTTTGAATTCAGCAATGCTTACAGAATGTTTTATATCATCACAAAGAAGATTCCATTCCAAAAGAGTATTTTGGAAATACGTATTCGAAAAACGGACAGTTCGCCCAAAATTTTGGTTGTAAGCGCGTGTTGCTCTGAGATTGTAGGTAAGTTCGCGTTCATCTGGAATTTCCGCAAACAAGTAATGAGGGGATTGTGACTTTTCACGTTGAAAAAATAACACAAACGTCGATACCATCTTCTCTGATACAAGTTTTCCCAACCTAATTCCTCGTAGAGTCTTTGTCTACTCGTACCTCTCCATGCTCCAGTGACTGCAAGGGCAGCTGAATATTGAATATGCTCCAGTCTTTGTGTGAAAGCAGATTGCATTTCAGGATCATATCTATGATATATGATGTCTCCATAATCTAGGTGGGGCCTCACATAGAGCTTATATATCTGATCGAGCACATTCCTAGAAACATATTTGGAAAGGTATTTTATCATACCGATATCCCTTCTTGCTTTTATACTAGCTTCTCGAATATGGCTTTCAAAATTTAATTTAGAGTCAAGAGTTAGTCCCAGGTGTTTGTGCTCAGATTTTGTATTTATCTCGTTGGATCCCAAAGACAGGGGAGGATGGAAGGGCTTACGTCTCTTGCAAGAAAAAATAATTTCTTCAGTTTTATCCGCATTGAACTGCATTTTCCATTGCCATGCCCACAAACGTACCGTCTCAAGGTCCCTATTTAAGTCCTCTGCAGTTCTATTGACATCTTAGGTGTTGGATATTTAGCTAAACTACGTTTGCAATTTAATGCACTAAATGAGAACAAATTCAGGCATAATTTTGATTGTTTAAGCCCTGTTTGCATGTGTGGAACAGCAAAAGAAGATAATGGACATTTTCTCTTGCATTGCCCATTGTACGACATAATGAGTTGTGATCTCCTTGGTCAACTCTTGGAAATTCCCGGTTTAGACTTTTCACAATATGATTCAAAATCCTCATGCACACTGCTTCTGTATGGATCTCCATTGTTGAACGTATTTGCTAACAGAAAAATTATGGAAGCTACAATATCCTTTCTTAAAGAAACAAAACCATTTGACTGAATGCAGCTACCCCATATTTATTTTTTATTACTATATTTTCTTTTTTTGGTTAAATAACTTAAATAACTTTTTTGGTTTGTTCCTTGTCTCTTGTTGGCTCGAGTGACAAAATGGGTAAATATATTGTAAGTGCCATTTATTGAGGTAACTTGATGACCCTGTGTCTTTTCCTTCTATGGATGGCACCATGTGAAGTAGCTGTTGCCTAGCCTTAATGTTTTAATTGCTTATTTTAAAAAACATTTTCGGTGTGCATCGGGCCAACACTTTGTAGACTTGAAGGTTGCATATTATGCCAACTGTTGGTTTGTGTTTTGGTGCCAATAAAAGGCTTGTTATTACTGCATGTCATTGTTTGTAGAATTTCAAAGATGGAAACATTCATGTTGCAAGCAAGTTTTATTGTTACCTGCTGCAACAAAGATTTCCCTTATTATACCCACTCTCCTTAATTTTTGTAAATTTAATGTAAATAAATTACACTTCATTCTATATTTATTATTTTATTTGTCAACAGTTTTAAATAAAATCAATAATTTTCAGGGTTTTAAAATATTGCTTAAAAATTCAGATGCACATTCATGAGCAAGACCACAATATAAATATTTAACTCAAACAGTATTGCCACTTTTGCTTTAAAGCATGATTAATTTTGTTGTTGCTTTTTTCAGCAATCACAATTTGTGCGATTTGCTAAAGTTCACCCAGCAGTTCTGTTTGGGTATGAAATCGATCCTGTAAAGTACATGAGGCAAATTGGAGTCATTGAAGTTGCAGGAGGAATATTACTTGTTGGACCAAGAATCTTCAAAATGTTCAGCTGTCTTATGCTATCATCAATTATGATTGGTGCCATGTACACGCTTCATCAGTTAGAGGAACCAATGTCAAAAATTGCTGCACCAGCTATTGTATTACTCATGCTATTTCTCAGATTACATTTTCTTTTGATTGGCAATGTCAAAGAACCCAGTGTCCAAAAGACAGAGAAGAAAGAATAAATTGTCAAACTATTTCATTATTTTGACTTACTCATCATTATGTCAAAGACATTACATCTTCTGTAACTATTTTTGGAAGACCCTGCCACTGATGGACAAGTCTTGTATAAAAACCTTCACCATTTGACTAGCATTAGTACTGCTACTATTAGATTATGCACTTTTTAAATCCTTAAATTTCATCCTGTAAAAATACACCATCATTCCTGAGGTTCTAAACTGAAGTTACTCATAGTTTTGAATTTGTAGGCTGAAAATGCAATTTTTAGCAAACCATGGCTGTAAAGACGCTTAGTTTTTTAATGTCTTCAACTGAACCACCGCATGTATGAGGTAAGGCAAGTGGCAATGAAATTTGCTCAAGGCAAATTACGTACTTTGATAGATTTGAACAATTATTTTGCGGCAGAGAATTTTTTTTTTTATAATTTAAAATTTTAAACTACAACAAAGCTACTCAAATACATGCCACTCACAATAGGGAAGGATGCAAGGTCATCTAGTCTCCATTATGAGTGACATTTGCAATTTTCAATTACATCTAAATATAAACACAATAAAGGTAGAGAGGTAAAAGAAACTAAATCAGGAAAAGTAAGGTACCTCTAGAAAAATTTACACGCACATTTTTTACATAATTTACATGGTTCAGAGGTAGATCAGGAAAATAAAAAAATAAAAATTAAGAGAAGGAGTTGCTGCTGTTGTGTTTTCAATTAAAAGAATCTCTTAGCGTTTTTGATGAAGTGAAGTGTGGCCTCCATAAGAAGTCTATTGGCAAGTACATTTAATTCGTAACTTCCATAAAGTATTAGTTCACAAATTTCCGTTGCAAGGAGGTTTGAAATTTTGAGTCCAGGGACTTCAGAAAGCTGACCAAAGAGCTTGTTCCGCATTGCTTGGAACAAATGGCAGTGCAGGAAAAAGTGCTCGTTGTCTTCATCACCTGCGCCACAAACACACAAGGGACTCGGGCAATCAAAGTTGTGTCTAAAACAGCGTGCGTTTAAAGGGCTGAATCGCATTCGAGGTTGGGTTAAGTATCTTGTTACCGTTACTGTAGAATTTACAAAGACTGGTTTTTTTGTGGGTCTTATTACAGACAATAATTTACGTTTAAATTCTGAAATTGATTTTGAATTTCTTATTTCGCTGTTGAGAAGATTAAATTCATAAATTGTGTTTATAAAATAGCTATTAGAAAAACGATTTGTCCTACAAAAATTTGGGTCATAATTTCGTGGGTTTCGAATCATGTAAGGTATCTGTCGCTCAGGAGGAATTTCGTTAAACAGATATTCTGGTGTTTTTGATTGTCTTAACCGGAAAAAATGGCATAGTCTTCGATTCCATCTTCTGTCATACATAGACTCCCATCCAAGTTCCTCATATATTTTGTCCCTGCTGGTCCCTTTCCAGGCACCTGTGACAGCCAGAGCCGCCGTATACTGAGCTTGCTCAATGCTTTTTGTGACAGTGCTTCTCATATCTGGGTCAAACTTGTGGTATATTATGTCTCCATAGTCAAGGTGAGGCCTAACGTAAAGCTTGTAAACTTGATCTAGAACATCTCTAGAAACATATTTTGAGAGGTATTTTATGAGGCCAATGCCCTCCTAGCTTTTATTACAGCTTCTCTAACTTGTGACTGAAAGTTTAGTTTAGAATCTAAAATTACTCCAAGATATTTGTGTTCATTCTTTCTAGTAATGATTTTATTTCCTAGCTCAATTGAGGGATGAAATGGTTGCTGTTTTTTGGCAGAAAATATAACTTCTTCTGTTTTATCAGCATTAAATTCCATTTTCCATTGCCAAGCCCATTTCTTGATTTTGTCTAAGTCTTCGCTAATCTTTAAAGCAGTCTTAAGTTGCATCATTTACTATAGAAAAGAGTGATGTGTCATCTGCAAAGAGCCTAACATCGCAGTCAATATTGTCTACTATATTGTTGATATAGATTAAAAAAAAGTAAAGGACCAAGTACAGAGCCTTGGGGTACTCCCGATGATACCATTTGCCACTCAGAAGCCTGGCCGTTTAAGATAACTCTTTGTTTGCGGTTATGAAGAAAGTCTTCAAGAAGCATGAGCAAGCTACCAGAAATTCAATTACATTGTAATTTGTATATTAACCCCTTGTGCCAGACTCTGTCAAACGCTTTTGACAGATCCAGGAAAATTGCCCGAGTCTCCTTACTAGGTACTTCCTCAAATCCACTGTAGATTTTATGACTGATCAACAGTAACTGGTTTATAGTTGAATCGCCTGGTCGAAAACCAGACTGGTACTCAACTATGAGCCTATTGTCGCATAAGTGACTGTAGATGGTATCGAAGATAAGCTTTTCTAGAAGTTGTCCGAAAATCGGTAAAAGAGATATTGGTCTGTAATTCTTGTTCAACTGTCTGCTTTCCTTTTTATGAATAGGTACTACATTTGATTTCTTCCAAGCAGATGGGTATACTCCAGTTTCTAAACATTTTCGATATATCATGCAAAGAGGCTCGATAATAGCCTCATCGCACAATTTTATCATAGTTATTGAGATGCCGTCATCACCATGGGATTTTTGTGGGTCCAAGGACCGTTATAATCGTAGCAATTTGTCAGGATCAATGAACAGGCTCTCCAGTGTTACATTACATTTAGGTGCAAAAGGGGGAAGAGAACTGCTTGTTTCCACAGTACAACATTGCGGTATAAAATAATTATTTAAAATTGTAGCTTTTGTCTTAATGTTTGTTACAAAGAGTCCATTTTCTAATAAAGGAGATATAGCTACAAAAGCTTTTTTATTAAGAATTCTGTTAAAGACTGACCAGTAAGTCTTTGTGTCAACTTGGGAGCTAGATAGTTTCTGGCCTAATTTTGAATAATATTGTTCTTTTGCAGCCGTAATCATTTTAGAAGATTCATTGCGAACAACTTTTACTTCATTCCAATCTTCAGGTTTCCTCCCACGATTCAAATACTTACTATATACCCTGTGTTTTCTCTTAATCGCTGTTTTAATTTGAGAATTAAACCAAGGAGGATCTTTGTCATTACATTTAATGGTTTTATTAGGTATACATCGGGACAGTATAGAATGTAATTTGCTAGTAAAGAGATCTGTCATTTTATTTGTACTGAGGCCGCGAAATTCGTGTTCCCAGTCAATACTTGCTAATATTGTTTTAATCTTTAGAGGACAAGCTTTGGAGTACTCCCAAATAGAGCGCTTGTACGGAGGAGGGTAAGGAACTGAGATGTTCATTTTGCCATAAATAATCTGATGCTGACAATGTTCATCCAGGGAAGGATGAGTACCCGAATCAACAAAAAAATTTGGCTGGTTAGTGATAACAAGATCAATGCAAGACATTCCTCCTTCCCTAATGTTAGTTGGAGTATCTATTAGTTGATAGAGATTATTTGTTTCAATAAGTTCGTCAAGCGATGCTTCCTCAGGATTTTCGACATAATCAGGCCACCACTGCACAGAACTACAATTAAAATCACCTGTCAATATAATTGAGTGATGTATTTCATTTTGTACTTGATCGACAAACACCTGCAATCCGGCTATGAAATTTTCAAAATCTATGCTGTTTTGATTTGGAATTCGATACAATGTAACAAAAAATATCTTTTTACGAGCAATATTCATTTCATTTCAGATATATTTATTTCAGAGAATTTGAAAATGGCTTTGAAAAAAGCAAACATTTTACGACATACTAAAAGCTTTATCGTCTGACACTCCTCAGAGCATGAAACGTCAGAATAAGGTTCCGAAAGAACACGATGAAAAATGAATACCCAGTCGTGGATCGAAATAGGCCAATCAGAAAAATGCAAGCACAGGACCGGTATAGTTGACCAATCAGTGCCGTGAGCCTAAAGAAAAATTACCACTGGAGTCCAAATTACAACTCCTTCTGTCTACACAATGGCGGCTTTTTCGTTTTTATGTAGATCGACTCCAAAACTGCTAGATGGAAGGACGACCGGGCTCTGCCAATTATCCGAAACATGTCGTCATTATAGAGTTTTGCACAATCTGGGTTGTCTAAAAGATGTTGTCCAATGGCAGAATCACTTGTTTTAACAGTGTTTCTAGACCTACAAGATCGAGGAGGCTGTTCTCTTTGAGGGGCAGTTTTGTTTCGTATGTTGGAAGGAACATGCTGTTTTATCCTATCCCCCAATCTTTGGGTTGTGCGCCCTACGTAGCCAGAATCACACTGGCACGTAAATTCATAAATGACGGAACTTTTTTGTTTGGTAGGAACGCAATCCTTTTGAATGGATGGAAGGGCTCTCCTAGTGCTGTAAACAATCCGAGGATTGACAGCAAAGCAACATTTGGTTATGGCTTGCCTAATCTGACTCTCGAATCGCAAGGAAGTGTTACCAATCCATGGTAGTTTCAAATAAACTGGGCACTTTTGCGGACCAAACTTTTGAACAGCCGAAAAACTTGAGATCTTCTCCTTAGTATAAGATAAAATGACGTCTTCAGGATAGCCGTTGTCCAAGAAGATCGTTTTGAGTTTTTCCAGTTCAGCGTGCAGTTTAGATTTCGAGCAGATCATAAGTGCCCTATGTACTAATGTTTTGACAAGGTTGACTTTGCGTTGTTTTGGCAAAATGAATTCCAGCGTATGTACTGACCGGTAAAAGTAGGCTTGCGATATACACTGGTAAGAAATCCAGTGTTAGACTTTTCGACCAAAACATCTAAAAATGGTAAGGAATCATTTTCTTCCTTTTCAAACGTAAACTGGAGGGCTGGGTGTAGGCTATTTAGGTGTTTTAGAAAAATATCACACTCAGCCTCTGTTTTGAAAATGTTATATGTGTCATCCACATACCGAAAATAGACACCTGGCTTTTGGTCGTAGTCGAACAAACGCTCTTCATGAAAGCCAACAAAGATATTGGCCAAGGCAGGTCCCAGAGGGCTACCCATAGCGACACCATCCTTTTGTTGGTACATTTCATTGTTAAAACTGAATTCAACTGAACGTGTTGCAGTTTCCATCAGTTCAATGAATACTTCCTCTGGGAATGGTGCTCGCTCCGGTACAAAGCGTCGGCACATATTTTGATGGTCGCACTCGAAGGAACATTTGTGAAAAGACTACTAATGTCGAAAGAACACATGAAAGATGTTTCGTTTTCGATGTTCAAGTTTTGCATGAACTCAGCGAACGTAAAAGAATCCTTGATGCAATGTTTTGAATATTTTTGAAGAACAGGGTCCAAAACTTCAGAAAGCCACTTAGCCAGTTCGTGTTGTGCTGAGCCAACCATAGACAAAATTGGTCTAAGTGGGACGTTCGGCTTGTGTATTTTAGGGAGGCCATACATTTGTGGTCGTTGAGAGCCCGTGGGTCTTATCCTATCATAAATTTCTGTAGCCAACATTTTTGAGTTGACCAGTTCCAACAAACGTTGACCAGTCTCGCATTTCATCGTTCAATTGTCTTGTATTCTTTTGCAAGGGAATATGTTAGCAACATCGGTTATGTTTGTTTTATATATCTTAGCGTTTGAACGCGATTCCATCACTAAAGAGAGTAAATCCACGCCAAAAGGAGAAGAAAACCACAGACCAATAAAATCAAACGTGATTAATCGCTAATCGGTTAGAAAAAAGCAGCTTCTACCGCCTAAGCCAATCAGAAGTCGATTTTCCGCAAAAAAATCGCTGACAGTGATTGCGCTAACCTGATGAATCGCTCGACGGGTGAAATCCTGCTTGATGCCTTTGATATTCCGCCTCCGCCCCCGGCAAACCACTGCATTGCCAAACCATAAAAAAAGCCCCGTTTTTGACCTTTTTTCTACAATGGCAACTTGGATCGCGTTCAACGCTAAATATAATCACCCTAAGAC